>VYXH01007079.1:28941-79570 GCA_013397275.1 Burhinus bistriatus | reverse complement strand
AAAAAAAAAAAATAAATTCAGACTGGACCCAGATGCATAAAGCACTGATTATCCATAGTGAGTGTGGTTTCTTCTCCAAAGAACATGCTGCATAGGGGGATGAGGAGCAGGAGGAAGCTGCCATATGTTCAGGCAGGTAGAGTGCCAGCATCCCATGGCAGCTCAGCAGTGGCACCAATCCATCTGTATGTTCTGCCTAAGCTCGGTGCCCTTTCAGCAGACTTTACAACTGCTCTCTTTCCTGACTTTCCTGCTTGATAATGTTGACACCACAAGGAAAACGTGTTTCTTTTTCTTTCCTATCCACTCTGTTATATCTTCATCCATCCCTGCAGTTAACGCTGCAGCTGTGGGGTCTGTGTTCTACCCAGCTGCATGCAAAACCCATCAGCACCAACCAGAACATAGACTCATAGAATCCTCTAGGTTGGAAGAGACCTTGAAGATCGAGTCCAACCATTAACTTAACACTGCCAAAATCATCACTAAACCACGTCCCTAAGCACCACGTCTACATGGCAAGAATTGGAGGTGCTGTGAAACCCCTCTCTGATCTACCTGTGAGCTCCACAGTGAACTTCTCGAGAGACCGATTCCTGATGCAGGTAGGCCTGCCAGTGTGTCTGTCCCACATGGTGGATCTGGTTTAAGTAAAAGCAGTGGAAAATACCCAATATTTGTTTTAGCTTGCAAAATGAGAGCAAAGTGCAGGTTTTTTTGTTTTTCTCCCATTTGCCTTTTGCTGCTTTCTTCCTCCTCCTCCTTGCCCCCTTCACTGAAGCCAGATTTTAATTTTGACTCTTGTTTAAGTCCTGCATTGAGGTATTAAGGAGATGCCTTTTAATATTTTGAAGTATTTTTCTATTTGTTAGAATAACCCCAAAGTTTTAGAAAGGGTGTGTGTGTGGAGATTTGGAACAATCTGTTTTTCACCATGCACAAATTAGTGCTGACTGTAGGATAGAAATGCTTGACTGGAGCACTGTAAAGCCTGCTATTGGGAGCAGTCCTTCTAAAGTAGCCTTTTGAGGGCAGGGGAAGAGCTTCTCTTGGGAGGATTCAACCTCTGACACATGTCTCTTGGCCAGACTTTGAGATCGGGATCCCCTTTGCTGAGTGCACCGAGTAAATCACAGTCATTGCTTTGGAAAGCTTTGTTAATCCATTAAAAACTGCATTTGAATAAAATACCCAATTTAGTTCTCTCCCTGACCTGTGGCTACCTTAATGGGATGTGTAATTCTGAATATAGGCAGCTGCCCTTGTTTGAGGTAAAACACGACCAATTTTGTTCAGTAACTTTACTTTTTAGCTAGGCCTCTTCTAACTNGGTTTTGTATATATTTTATTATTTTCTTTATGTTATTTTATTATTAATATTTTATTAAAGTAGTTTAGTTCCTTCTAAACTCCTAAGTCTCTCTTTTTCTCTCTCTCTCTTGCCTCCCTTCGGGAGAGGAGCGAGAGAGAGCGAGCATCTGTTGTTCCACGGGATTGGGCCAATCTGGCCCAAACCACGACAACAGTGTTGAGAATTGTTTAAATGAAAGCACCAAGAATTGTTTTTACCAGCAAATCTTGGTACTTGTTTTGTCTGTATCGGATGTGCTTTCCATTTTCCCAGTGATACAACTAGGCAGACAAAGAGGTTTGGATTCGTAGCTGAGTCTTAGAGCAACTCCATCTTTGGTCTACAGCTTTGAGGTAACTCAGTTGATGTAAGAGTAAAAGTGATGCTATCTGTAAGGATGTGTATGCATCTCTAGGGAGTCAATGCTATGTAAGTTTTTATTTAAGTCCTTAAAGTGTACACTGACAGCTTGGGGATTCTTGGCTAAGGTTGTATGGGATTTTTGTAATGGCTTGGTATCTTCAAAAGACCTTTCATGATCTATCAGACAATACTCAGTGCTCAGAAGCAATTCTTCCTCACTGCAAGGGCTCTGGACATCTCCTTCTCTGAGACTCTGTTTTTTCAATCATTAACTCTAATTTTTAGCACTTGAGGTCCTATTAATCCTTGGTAGGACAAGGTAGGGTGTGGGACCACCTTCTAGACAAATTCCCTACCTGTGGAAGAAGTGGCTGCCCAGCATGATCCGGTAGGTGAGTTTCAGAATCTGAAACTACCTGGTCACTTTGCATGTTTGTTATGGCGATAAGCAGGTTGGTCACAATGCCAGATCCTGTCTTGGTTGTTATCATTTTTCTCCCCTTGTATTCCTTGCACATACGCTAGGATGGCTGGACAACTACCAAATGAGACCTGTTCTAGTATCTGAGGACCATAATCTTTGAGGAAGTCTTAGAAGGTTCAGGGACTAGACGATAGGAAATCAGATTAAATGGCCACACGTTATTTTTTTGTCTTCCTTCCCTCTCTTCTCCACTAATTCGTGCTTTAAAGCACAAAGCTTCAGTGGCTGTGGTCGTAGAGTTTGGTGAAGTAAGTAAAATAAAACTAGATCTGCAACATAAAGGACTGTTCTGTGTTGCCTGTGAGAGCTGGGCGGAGTTGGTTACAAGTCATCCATCTCTTCTTGGTTGATTCTCTTCAGATAAAATCTGTGCCTCAAAATTCCCCAGACAAAAATGAGTGAAATGTGTGATTATAGCCTCTTAACTTCTATGGTACACTGCAAGGATAGGATACTGTAAGTTAAATCACTTTTACGCAGTTGTTTTCTCTAGAAGTAATCAGGATGTTTACTTGTTAGAAGGGTCAGAGCAATCATTGCACTCGCAATTTTATTCCTGCTGTGCTTCATTCATTTCACATACCTGTAAGTATGTACTTGGAGATGAAGGGCAACCTTATTTCTGGCTAATGAGTTTGTGAAGCAACAGGCAGTTTTAGCTCCTTGTTTGGCTGTTGCTTCATCAATGCCATTTTCTATTTATATGTGTTTAAAAAGATTTGAAATCCCACCATAATGACCTAAAACTAACATAATTGGAATGAAAGATGAATGTTTGCTGTCTGGAGTTTTACTATTGGATGTTTATTATCTGAATAGGTTTTGTTAGGATTGGGTACCGTTAGTGCTATGGATATTAATGTGAGTACAACATTTATGTGATGGACAGGAGATCATTTTGTCATTCCATTTAGCACTTGCTGTGACTAGTGCACTGCCACTAATATTTGCAATAGTTACATGTTAATGCAGCAGTGAATGATCTCTGTGATGTGCAGATATCAGATGACACTTGTCTGCTATTGCTACCACTTAGTGAGGAAAATGAAATAATAACCGATTGAGCTTCCATTAAGGAAGGTCCATTAGGCATTTAGGAGCTGAAGACAGCAATGCTTGAAGAGAAGTAGTATGTTACTATAGAAATCGATGTAAGGTGGG
Source organism: Burhinus bistriatus (assembly GCA_013397275.1). Taxonomy (NCBI): domain Eukaryota; kingdom Metazoa; phylum Chordata; class Aves; order Charadriiformes; family Burhinidae; genus Burhinus; species Burhinus bistriatus. The sequence goes on along the minus strand of VYXH01007079.1, from coordinate 76,211 downwards.
AACAAGCAGCCTCTGCGCTGGATGCCATCTTCCGTGGAGCAGTTTGGAGCTGGCTCCTTCAGCGTCCCACACCACTGCATCTTTTACATCGGCAAAGCCAGAGCTGGCTGAGTGGAAGGCACAGAGCAGCAGCAAATGGTGCTTGGGGGAAAACCTAAGGAAAGTAATTAGGAATTGTTATTTAAAACCAAACAAAACCAAAAAATACATGTGGAGAGGTGCTAGAGTTGTGATACTCCAAATATATGAAGGTAAAAATAGCTGTATTGAAATTATGTAGTGTTTGATTCACAATTTCCTTGCAGTTGGCTGCATCGAGCAATGGATCAGAAGAGAAACTTTTAAGGGAAGTTGTGTGTTTTTTCTTGTTCTGGTGTTTTTAGCTATACCTTTGACTTCCACACATTTTTCTGTTTTTTTTTCTTTGACCAAAATGGTTTACTAAAAGATTGTCCTGACTTTGCTGACTTTCTGCATACAATTGGCATTATTTCACTGAAGGCACTGATCGCTTGAAACTCCACGTATTTAATGTCCCTGTATCTAACCATGCCCCTGTGTGCTGTGATCCCTCAACTTCAACATTAGTTTTCAGTAAATGAATAGGATATTTGAGACAGTAATAACCAGTACTGACATTATTCTCTTCTCTGTATTCAGAGGGAGGCACCAAGGTGTTTTATGTGACCCAGAAATCTAAGAACTTGTCTCTTAGCCACTGAAGACCTGTTGATGCTTATTAGTTTAATTTGTGTCTTCCTAAATTACCACCTGAATATTTGCTTTCTGACTGGCAGAATTTGTGGTTTAGTGAGGATAGGACACAAGTCGGGGCAAGAAACAGCCTGGGGAAAAGCAAAACTTCAAAATTGTCAAAGGTGAAGGTTGCTTGCATCAGGTTCAGGATATTTTCTACATCTGATATAAAATACGGCAGTAATGTCACCTGCAGAAATATTGTCTTATGTTGCCAGGCATTAGAGGTGCCCTTCTGAGATCCCAAAAATCAGGCTAAAATGAACACTCGTTCATTTGTTCTTGAGTAGGCTTCCAGCTCCTGAAGACCTGCAGTGGCTCAGATGTCCCTGGTGCGAGGTTGGACCCCTTCTGCTGTGGGTCACAGTGAACAACCTGCTTTGTTTCTGTATAATCGCTTTGTTTTAGCCCTCGGACCAAGTGGTGCAGGTTTCCAGGGCAAGGTTTTGTACTTCAGTGGGTTTGTTGTAAAGGTGAAAGAAACCCTTGCAGAGAGGTAAGCTCACTCCACAGAGTCCTATACTTAATATATGCTTTTTAATGCTGTTACCAAAGGTTTTATTTATTGGCTGTGAGGTTGAAGCTACTGAAGTTGGTGTAGCCCGCTGAGTGGGGAATGAGCATAATTACCAGGAAACTATTATGTGGCCTTCAGCAAAACTGCTCTCCCTTCTTGGCTGGTTGTGCTGCAGATCTCGGAAGGAGACCTCATTCTTTACCGTGGCTGAAAGAGGGAAATTGCAGAGTAAGCATTTTCCTATACGAAGGGCTGAGTGCTGGTGTGTGCCGAAGGGGTTGGTGTGTGGTAGCTGTCTTAACTGGACATGATTCAGAGGCCCTTCTGGACCTCTAGTCTGTTGGGTTTTTTCTTCTAGTAAGCCATGATAAATAACTATGTGCTTTGTTCAGCACATGGCAGAATGCATGCTTATTGCTTCCATAAGACAACTGCAAAATATTTGACCAAAAAAAAGTGATGTTCGACTGCTTGGGGCTTTTGCAACTTTAGAAACATAATTTCCACACCCTTGTGTGTCTACAGTGTCTCTCAGCTTGCCAACTTTGTATGGTTTGCACAATTCATCCTGTCTTGCAAATCTGCTCTGGTTCCTCCAACACTTTTTCAGGTGTGAGGATGCCTTAATCCTCCTCTCTCTGCCTCCTTGGTGGTGGTGGCAATGTTTCCTCCGTCAGGCTTTGGAAATATGCTTGGGTTGTCCTCTGGGTGGTGAGGAATCCTGTAGGTGGCGGACTGGGGTCCTGTGTATCTGGGAACGTCAGCAGCAAGCAGAGGAAATGTGGCAATTTTCTTTTTGGAAGGCACTGAATAAGGTATTGGAATAAGTCACCGATGCCTGATGTATCCAGTATCCTGGAAGAGCACCAGGAATTAAAAAAACCTGATCTGACTATAGAGTCTGTTTCAGATGAATATCTGAGTTCTTTTAAGGGGTGAAGTTCTTGATTTATTAATTGCACATTATTATCTGCAATTGCAAATCAGTCTAGTCTGGAAGGTGCTTCTTGTGTCTTAGGACTCTTTTTTTTCTTTTAGTTGGAATTTTACAGGTGTTTTTTTTTTTTTTAATACCCTGTTAAGACGTGGTCATCTTTTCTCTCTCTTCCCTTTCACTGTGCTTAGGAGGATTTTTCTGTTTTATTTGCTGCTAGATTTCCTGAGATGTGGTCTGAGAGCTGCTGGTCTGAGTGCAACATTCAGCGCTTCAGCTGTCTCCTAAGGCACCCTTAAAAAAACCAAGCCCAAACGCCAACAGCACCTCCACCCCCAACACCCAAAAAACCTTAATCTGAAATGCGTTCCTGCACTGTTGTGATTAGGAATTATGGTCTACTTGGTTTCTAGATATCTTTTTTAGTCTTGCAACCAGACTATTAGGAATTCTTGATATTTGTCTAACAGGTTTTCTTCTTCTGCTTCTCTTTTTTTTTTCTTTTTTTTTTTAAGTTTATTAATTGTAGGTGGTAAATTTTAAGTTTGCTGCCACATATTACAAAAAATGGTAGAAAAATATTCCCATTGCCATCTCAGGAGGAGGAGTAATATAAGAGAGTGTAGAAATAAAATTGAATAAAAACTTTGAAGGCTATCCAGGACACAAAGAAGGGTTAGTTTCTTTGAAGATGTGGAAAATTACAGTTCAGTTAGAAACCTCAGTAAAAACCAGTTGAAAAGTGTTGTTTATCAGAAGTGCTGACCAAATGTGAACTTCAGGTCAAGTCGCTGAATGCTGGATGGTAGCTCCCGAAAATCATACAGCGTGATTAGTAGTAGAACTGAGAGGCATCGCTTTAGCCTAATTTTGATAGGCACTTTGTTTTTATCATGCAAATATGTGGGAATGTGCATGTGGTTGGTCATGCGTGAAGTATGTTCTCAACACATACCTGTGAAAAATTTTCCAGAATTAACTTGAAGCAGAGGTGCGTGATTTGGGGATGTCTCATAAATTAGAGATATGGGAAGAAGGAAAGTGAACAGGGAAAATAAAAACTGATTTCTTATTCAGCCAGTCTGTGCCCTTCCCACCAGATCATGAGCTATCTGAAAACTGTGAACACTTTTCCAAAGGTTATTCATTGTAGGTGCAATTATATTTTTAAAGTTTTTCTTTTCTTTAATGATGGATACAGACTTGTCCAGTTCCCGTAGTCATGTTGATCTGGAGCCTCTTGAGGCTGAATGAGATCTTTACACATGTTTCCTTCTGTTGGGATTAGGCTTGCCATTATTTGTAACTGCTACATCTTCTGTATAATAGTGTAGGATTGCTTAGTTCACATTCAGCTCTTTTTCCCCTTATTATATGGTTTGTTGTGATGGCTAATCTGCTGCTCGTTTTATTGTAATGAAGAAAGAACCAGAAAAGTCTTCCTCCTGCAGAGCAATAGTCTTTCTGTTATGACATGAGATGAGTATTAAGCCCTTCTGGTCATATATGGCTCTTAAATGTCTTGCTTCTGATAGCTCTTCATCTGTGAATGTGTTTTCAGCCAGGCATTGTTATCCCAGAAGCTCTGAAGAACAGGACAGATAAGTTGATCGGAGCTGCTAAAGGACGTGGTGGGCTGGTTTTACAGATATACTAAGGAAGGTGTGGAAATCAGAGGTACTCAGAGAAACGTTACCAGGAATCCTTTGGAGACACTCCCGGGTACATAGGTTGTCTGGGTAGGATGGAGTAAAGAAAAGTCTTTGCTGTGAAATCAATTCCAGTGGACCTTAGGGTATCCTAAAGGAATGAGCTTTCTTACGGCCAAAATTCATATGGGAACAGAGGGACCTATTTTTTTTTCTCTGACAAATTAAAGTAGAGGAGGACACTTGTGCTTGGAGAGTTATCTTCTAAATAAAATTTTTAATTAATCTTTTGACCTGTCCTCCCCAGTTGCTGCACCGTGCAGAGCATAGAATAGTACTGTTCAGGCAAAAACTGCAAGCGAGCAATGTCGTGAGCCTTACTGAATGTCCTCATGTCAAGGGGTAATTTTATTTCATCTGCAAAGCATCACTTCATGCAACGCAGTATTTGTTGAGCATTAGGGTTTTATACAGAGGTTGTCCTAATATTGCTAGAGTTACGGTTTTGTTGTACAAAGATGTGACAATTTGAATGTTCATCATGGTAAGGAAACAGGATTTACAATACAAGGCTTGAGGAATTTAATGTCTTTGATTTATCAAAGAAGAGGATTGTGACCTCTACTTCTCTGGATGTCTGTTAGGAAACACTGACAGTAGCTACTGTTTTAATATAAGCAGCCAAAAGTTTGATAAGATGCAATGGCGAAGGTCAAAGCTGGGTAAAAGCAGGGGGAGCGAAGGTAATGAGCTGCTGGAACAATCCATCAAGATTTGTGGTGGACATTGCATCATCCCTGGAAAACCTTTAAAACCAGAATGACTTGTTTTTTCTAAAAGCTTTATGTTCCAGTTCAACTACAACTATTGACCTTGAAGTAGCTGTTAATGAATCAACGACCCCTCATCTGTGTTGTTCAACATGCCAGACTACCTGACTACTGTGATCTCTTAAAATGTTATGCCTATAGGAATAATAGATTCATACTTCATGTTTTTCTTGTGGCGAAGACCAAATTAAAAAAAAAAAAAAGAAGAGTTTAAAGAAAAAATAAGTTGAACCACAGCTCCAGCAGCCAAGGATTTTGGTATTCTGATTTTGACTGTGATAGTGCTCGTTGTGTGGCCTTGGGCAAGTTATTAATCCACATGTGCCTCAGTTTGCCAATTTGTCCAATCCGGATAACTTCACTCACCTAATAGGATGACATGTGGAATAATTACAAGCTTTTTATTGCTATTTTGTTTATGACAAAGGAGAATATTTGTATTTAGAGTAGATGCCCATTTTCCAGACCTGCTTCATTTAACTCCTGGGAGATACTTTGACTCTTCAAAAGAGGATTTTTCTTGACTTGAGGCCACTGCTGTGGTACTCTGTTCCGCCAAGTTCAATGTTCTTCTGGACAGAATAAAAAGTGTTTATGGATTTTGATGAAACTTGAAAATTCTTGGATTGTTAAACTTGCTGTGTTACGGGAAAATGAATCAAGTTCTGACTCATGGAGGAGGACTGACCTTGGGGGGAGGGGGCAGCATTGTGCACACCACGGTTTGGCTTATTAGGAAAATATTTCTTTGGTTGTCTCTGGCATATATTTATTCTTCTTGAATTATTACCATTGCCTGGTTTCAAATGGTACCGTTAAGGATGAGACATGGTCTTGGTGCCCTTCTCTGAATTTTCACTCTTTGTTACTATGTAAATATAAAAGTACATTCTGTTCCCCCGACACCAACCATTTCCAGGCTTAAGGGTTGTCTGCTTGTTCTCAGTCCAGACCAAGGTGTTTGGGCAGCTTAAAGGACAACAGTTTTTCTATAGGAAAAATTCATTTTAAGCAAGATGATTACCATTTATGTTTAAATGTTCACACAATCTGAAAGGTCAACAGACCAAACCCAGACAGTGCACAGTGGGTGTTAGTCCTTTCCAGATATATTTACTAAAGCTAGTGAAACAACTCAAAAGTGCAACGCTGTTGATTTTCTCATCCCATAGGCTTTGAAAATCTGGCATTTCTGCAGCACTAGTTGAATGTTTTTAAGTGTTTCCTAACACAGCTCTTAAGTCCCTTTCTTGCTCCTTCTCCCTTCAGGTCCGTGTGCTGTGTTCATGCCGTTCTGGTGGCCTATGCCTTGTGTAATTTGTAGATGGGTACTAATGGATCTCCGTGGTCCTTGTAGACCCGTGCAATCCATTTTATCCATTATAGCTCTGCACTAGTGACTTTTCTAGACACTCGGGCGGTGCTCTACTCTCATCTCTCATGACTGCACGTCCTTCAGCTTTCACCACTCTTGGGTCCCAGGCAGATCCTTCACCTTTCTGTCCCTCCTAACCTTTCAGTCTTTTCTGAATGTGTCCCCCTGACTAGTCCTTCCAAGTGTATCAGTTGTGGATTTAATTTCCCATATTGCCCAGGACTTAAAATTCCCTTGAAGTTTGTTGTCTTCAGTTGTGCAAATACCTTAATTTGGTGTCATTGGCAGGTTTCTGTGCCATTTACTTCTATCCTTCATGAATTTTTGTTGCCTGTCTGCTCTCCGTCTTCTCTGCTTTGTTGTTGTTGCCCCTTTTTTTAATGTGTTTTCCCTTCGTTTCCTAAGGATTGCAGATACAATCCATGGAAAATAATTGCCAAGATATTCTTCAGTCTTCTGCTTTCTTCAAATATTAAGGTACTTTGCACTTGATGTGTCTATTCACTTAATCACTCTCTTTGATAGTAACGTGGACCTAATTTCTAGTCTACCTTTGACTTTCTTTGAAATACTCAGGTTGGTTTTGTGGCACTAAATTGCAGACCCAAGTTCCCTGGCTGAGTACTTACAGTTCACTAACCTTTGCTGCAGTGGAAGAAATCAGTCAAGTTCTGCTTACTGGTGGAGGGCGGGGGAAAAAAAATATCCAAATTTTCCAATCTGGTCATCTGCTGGGGTATGAAACCAGAGCAGTTTTTCACCAACCTTCTTGAATTTGGACACCAGAACTAAATCTGGTATATTAGGAGAAGTCATGACAGTACTTCTGTGCTTGTACGTCTAAATTGTGCTATCTACTGAACTAAAAACGGCTTCCTATTGAGCCTTCCATTTCATTGCATAGCAATGCAAGAGGAAGTTTTACATGTCTGTGATACGATGGCTGCCCTTAGCAGCGCAGAATAAGATACTATTGAACAAATTTTTGCCGGTACTACATTTCCACAGGAAAAATATATACCCCTTCCTTTTGCTAGAGGAATAATCCATTGGACTGTTTTAATGTGCTTAAAAAAAAAAAAAAAATCACTGATAACCTTAACTCAACCAGCCATTGATTTCTTCATGTATCCTCTTGCTTCCCATATCAGCTGTCCACCCATCCTAACACCAGATTTTTGTTTGTCAGTTTGAGCTTTTCTCTTTATTCCATTTGTCATGTTCCCTTTTTCTTTTTTTATAGCCTCCTTAACTTCCATCTGAGCCAGGTTGCCTTTTAACTAGCGTGGCCGCCTTTTTCAGTTGTGGGATTGTGGCTTTTGGAGCATCTAGTTAAAATGTTCTTAAACAATTTTCAATTAGTCTTCATATTTTTCTGATTATGTTCTTTTTCCCAACTGATTTGGCTTGTAATTATTTTCAGCTTGAAGAAGCCTCTTTTTAAAAGTGTATGGGTATATATATGTATGTGTTATTTATACATATTTGTATATGTCTACTATTGGTAGTGCTATTTTTATTCCTAATTTAGATGGTTTTTGGGTGCGTATAGAATTGTGATCAAGTCATGGTGACTTGCATTTTAGCTATCTAAATAGTGGGATAAAACATGGCTGCTGGTTAAAAACTTTCTTTTTTCCAAATGGGCACTAGCACAGGGGATACTGATTTAGGGGTTTATTTGCTTTTAGCAGATGGTGCTTCTGTAGTGAAGGGGCATCATCTCCAGCCCTATGATGTCTGAAGAACCTCAGCTTCTGCTGAATTTACTGCGTGTGGTGTGTTATATCCCCGAGGTTAGCATCACGTTAGCTTGGGAGTGATTTAAAAAGATAAGCGCTGCCTTCACACCAGCTTTGGAAGTGATGTGGTCCATGTCAGAGCAGTGTGCATGAGGTTCCAGGTGAGACAGGAGAAAACAGCGTTGCCTCGTGTGTGCTCTGCAAAGCTGGTGGAGGAGGCACTGCCTGTAGTGGGAAGGTGGAAATTTTGTATGAATGAACTGGAAAAGTGAAGGAAAGCCCAAGTTACTGTGGAAGAGCAAGGCAACGTAACTGCAGGCTGGTCCAAGTCATTAGTGTTGCTTGGAGATTCTTTCCTGTAACCTTCACAGCAATATGAAACCAAACTGGGATAACATTTGTGGTGGAGCAAGCAGTAGAGGGCTGTGATGCCAGAGGTGAGGCAGGGGAACCATACAGAGAACCAACAGGCAACAGCTACCCATGAGAGAAGGACCTGAACCTCTCCTGCACCAGCAGAACCCCAGTAAGATGTCCTGCACCGAGAGCCAGTGAGGTGTTCTGCACTGAGCCAGCATCTCTCTCCGGAGCTCTGCAATACAGATAAGTCTTTGGCTGGATGAAGCCTGCAGTGCTGTGGATGCATTTGGAGGCTCTGATGGGAGGGACTGTCCCAGATTACCCCCCAGCTGACCTTTTCCTTGAGCTGGATGGAAATGATCAGTGCTGTGAATGTAAATGATGAGCAGTTGGGCTCCATCTGCAGCTGGTTAATTACCCGTTCACACAATATGTTGTGTAGGGGTCATCTGGTTCCAGTTTCACCATAAACAGAAGTAAATGTTGGGAACATACTTTTCTACATCCAGTTTCACTTGTTGTGGATACTTGAAATAGTTTGCAACCCACATCTTTTGGTTTTCAAGGAGGGCTTTTGGCCAGAGAGCCCTGTGACCATTTGAGATTTTTTTTTTTTTCTTTAAAAAGTGCCCTGGAGGTTACATTGTAGGGACTTTCCTTATGCAAAACATAAAAGTGCTGTTTTTTAAAATTATAACCATATTTTTCATTAAAATCAGTTGGAGTCCCAATAAACAATCGACTCCGAAAATTTTCCAAATGTTTGCTTCAATGCTGTTTCTATTTTTAATTATTTTTTAAAAAAGTGGTTTTCTTAAAAACACAGCTTGGTTTATAATTTAAAGAAGCAATCTAGTAAATCAGGAAAAATGCCTGTGTATATAGCTCTTTATTGCAATATAATTAAAACCTACTGTAGATTTCTATGTAAGAATACTTCTGTAGCAGTGTCCGATGATTTCTGCCATTTGGCTTCTTGTGGGAACTTTTTTTTATTACTGACTCTCCTCAAAGACTCTTCCAGTGTATTTATATGTTTGTTTTGTATAAATTGAGAACTGTGTGCTTGTAGAGGGAGATGTTCAAAACTCTACAAAGTAACAGTGAGACACAGAAATGCCTAGTTCATAGCACTAAGGCACGGTTTCCACACTGCATCAGTCTGGTGGTGTTATTTGTAGTCCTTTTTCACAGTTTTATTCATTGTGTTGTTACCTGTGCAAGATTTGTTTGCTGTCATAAAAAAACCCCAAAACTAAAGAACAACAAACCAAGTTTTGCATCAAAAGTTGTCACATCTGCTTTATAGAAAACAAGGAAAGATGTCTTTGTAAGATGTTTAGAGTTAAAATTTTTTGTTGCAATCCAGCGCAAGCTGGAGATGGAAGACTGCTAGGGGATATTCTGACACACTTTCTGTAAAATGCTAAGTGTCCAATGAAAACATTCCTTTCTAGAAAGAACGAGGCCCTGAGAGAAAGCTGTGGTGATGGGGAACCTCTCCCTGCTGCAAACAAAGGTGGGGTGAGAGGAGGAGGAAATTTGGAGTTTACCCATCTTTATTCTACTTTGACCTTCTCCACCAGTCACTGCTTGTCTGCTCAGCTCAGGGGCTGAGCCAGGAAACCTGTTTCAGCTGATCTTAACCACTAGAGCAGGCAGGTTGGCTGGTTAGATATCCAGCTTTTGCCAGATTCATGGGATGTAGAGGTTGAATAGGAGGACTTGCTTGATAGGGGTCTGTCAAAGATAGCAGTTGAGCTTGTGGATTTGTTAATTTTTCTTGTCTACGGGGACCAAAAACCTTCACAAAGCTGCTAGCTAATAGTGGTCATGCTTCTGGGTGCAAAGCTTCTGTCACATGTGTGTTTCACATGGTTCAAACCATCCTGTGCAACCAAGTGAGCAGTTCTGTGCTTCTGGGTTTTGGGTCAGCAAAGTGGAGTGTACTGAAGCCCAAGTTGTTCCTGGAGCTGATGCCCAGTATTGGAGTTTCATTGACATCTTCACCATAGAAAACTGCTCTCTTGCTTCTTGCCTCCAAAGGCAAGGAGAGATGGGAAAGTGAATTTACTGAAGTAGATTCTATTTTGCTCAAAGCCTGTTACACTTCTAGTGAATGATCCAAGCCGTGAGTGCTGATTGCGTAAATCCACATAACGGTTTTGCTTTTCATCTGTTCCAGGGTCATTTCTGTTGTGAGACTAGTTTGAAAGCAATTTAAAATGTCTGTTTTTAAGGGGTCTCTTGGACACTCAGCTGTAGTGCACAGCAGATGCAATGCTCACAAATAACGATGTGAAATTTCGACTCGAAGTTAACATGTTTTCATGTTTCTTGAGGGATATTAACGGTAAAGTGGGATTCTTGGTCTGAGTCCTCAGCTGGATGCAACATGTTTCAACTTGCATTTAGGTCTCTGCTTAAGAGTGGTGGCTTTAATCTACTTAGTAAGCATCTGTAATTATCAACAAATACTTATTACCCTGTTAATGGGTGAGGGTCCAGCATAATCAATTTTGGTTTTCTGCTGAGGACCAAACACCCTTTGTGATAGGAAACATCTTGGGTCGGTTCAAATACACTATGCATAACTTCGCATATCTCTTAATGCCCTGTCTTGCTGGTGGCCAGTAGGTCCCTAGGACCTGTGGTCTTCCTGGAGGCTTCTTACCACCTGAGCTGTGTAGAGGATCTTAAGCATTGAAGTACCACCTGTACCCACTATTTTAGCCAGGCTAAGCTGCCTTTGGCTATAACTGTGTGGAAGGAATTTTGCTCTTGTCCTCTCTGTTAAAAAGATAATTGCTTTTCTTGGGTGTTCCTGCTAAGCAGTGTTATCTTTCTCCCGCCTTTCTAAGTCCTAGGCCCTGAGAGTTTTCACTAGACCTCCCACAAGGATGGCTGTTGTGTCAGAGCCACTGAAATGCCTTTCTTGTTGGCTCCATTCAGAAGATGAATGATTTTCTGAAGTTTGTGTGAGCAGTAGTTTGGTGACTTCTTAGACTCTGAACTGCCTTAACTTCTTTCCCTTTCCTTTTATTGTTTTTCCTCTAAAGGCTTTACAGTGGGCATTTTTGATAAAACTACGCATGAAATCTCTGCTGAGAGCGCTACAGAAGATCAGAGATCCATTTTGCTAATAGGGCTTGGGAGGAACCTGAGCTGGCTTTTATGTTGAGTTTGGTATCTCTTTCAACACATCTTCATTACTTGTTGCTGAGTTCTTAATCATGTTTTGCTGAGGGGACTAAACAATTTTCTAAGAACTTTGTGATGCTCAGTATCCGTTTCACATTTTTGCTGTTGACTTCTGTAGAGGATGAGCATCCATCAAGAGAACTGCAATTTATCATTGTTTCATGAAAAAGGGCAGTAGCATTGTTAAAGCCCAATTGGAACCCTTTGGTACTAAGAGCCTCCAGGGATAAATGCAAATTTATACTGGCTGTTACGACAGACATAGTCCAGAAGTCCCTTTTAAATCAGAAGATGGAAAGATAATCTTTGGTAACTCTTTCCAGAAGACCTACAAAGCTAGTACGTGAGCCACAGCTTGTCTATATCTGGGGTTAGCATCTGTAGTCACTTGTTTCCTGTGGCTTTGTGGCAGAGCTGGAGAGGTGATCTTAAGACGTGGATACTACGATCCTTCGGTTAGTAGGATTGGTCATTTTGAATGGCACTTGCCACCTTTTTGGGAGAGAGGGAGGGATGAAAAGAGTTTTATATTGCTATTGAGAAAGCATATTGGTCCCAGATATAGTGGCTTCAGGACTGTGAGAAAATAGGCTTGCTTTATGGAAGAAGCAAATTGTGGGGAATTGCTTCATCGGTCATCCCAGGAAGGGCTGGCTTGGGGCATGGGAATGGTTTTAGTCATGGACCAGATATAATGCCCCCACCCCATGTTCCTTCTCCTGCTTCAAGATCTGTTCTTAATACGGACCCACAGAACTTGTTTACCAAAGTCTGTCATGGCTTGTGTTCGACAAGAGGATGCTTCCCTGTACAGTCCTAATATCCCATCGAACTTGTATCCATGTTTACCCACAGTTAGGTGAATATCAGTACTGAAATTTCCCTGTGAAGAGGATCAGGCCACACTGACTATTGTATCCTCATAAATAAGTACGTTTTCCAAATATTCACAAAGCCATCTCCAGAGCGTGGTATTCCATTATCTACTCTGACATTAAGTTAACTGTCTTTGTGTTGGGACTCTTGAAGTCCTGGGATAAATGGTTGGTGTTTGGCCATTCCTCATGAAGGAGACTGCTGTTGCATAGGGAATGTGGATGAGTCCCCATTGCTCTCTTTCTTCTGGCATTCACCTCCTGTTGAGCTGCTTCTCTACTCAGCATTGCCTAGGTCTTTCCCAATTTTTGTCATCTTTCAGTACAAAATTCCTTTGTTGTGTTCACAGACCTTGCGTCACAGACCTCAGCTAAGCTTGTCCATCCCTCTTGATGAAGACCCTTGTCTTTTCTGTTCTTGTAGAAGGCAGGGTTTATTTGGTGGTCTATTTGGCTTTGTGAACTACAGCTACTGTTCCTGGCTTTCTCTGCAATCTTATAGACCCAGTCTGTTGATGTGTGATGTGTGGGTTCACTAAGCACCACTTAAAATTTCCATTTGTTCGCAGCATCTCTTTCAAAGTAGTGCAGTTCTCTGTCTTAGACCAGGCAGTAGCCCTGGTCAGCGAAATGTGCTTTAAACTGGGCTGTTGCCATTACCCTTGAGGAGAGTTTATTGATAACTTCCCACAGTAGCACCTCATAAGCGCAAGGGCTCTCATTTTTCCTTCTGTTTTACATTTAGCATGCTGGAATAGAAATTTCCTCCCCCAATTAGGAGAGCAGCCAACTTCCTTTTCGCACTTTGCATTGCAGCATCTCTCGAGGTTATTTTTAAAACCTTGTTTTACTCTGGCTCTTGGCTGGCAGGAGGTGATTGCTGACTCCAGGCTGGGCAGCACAGGAGCTACGACTGAGGAACAGAAATCCTGCATGATGTCTGGCAAGTCCCAATGGCTCCTTGGAAGAAGGCTTAGCATCATCCTTCTGTGTCCCTTAGGACTAGTGAGGGGACAGTGTCCTTCCACAGTCCCTTTTATCTATACAGTTTGTTGCAGAAGTTTAATCTCCTGTTGTATTGATGGTGGTTTTTACCCTCCCTGAGTACCAGGAGTAGCATTTTTGCATAACCAATTGTTGCACAGTCAAGACTGACACTGCTAAATGTCTGAAGGATGTGAAGTTTAGACTGGGTGACATGCACAGCCCAATTATTTAATCTTCAGCTCCAGTTGTGTTTTTGGTCCTCTAACAGCATAGGGCAGGAGTAGGTGAGTTGTTGGGTCACCTGCTAGGTGGGCTGGTGCTGTTGTCGCATGGTTTTGTGTGTTGTGTTACCTTCATAGATCTTACTAATGCATCTGGTCGTTAGTGTTTAGACTTGTGTGTACAAAACAGAGAAATAGCATTTAGAGTTTTAAAAACTTTCCCAGTCCAATCAAAACTTTGAGTTTCTTTGTTGGAATCTTCTTCTTTGGAATCTTTTTCTTTCTAATTATTTGACTTTTCTGGTTGCAAATGAATTGGCCTGTATTATTTCTCAGGTTAGGGAGCGGCAGGAACTTTTTGGTGTTGCTGTATGAAGGATGTTGGCCTATCATCCTATGTGCAGTGTGTTTCTCCTCTTGGCTTAACACAATAGTGCATGGCCCAGCCATGGGGATCCTCCTGCAGCAAGGGTGAGCTGAAAACGTCTTCTTACAAAGGGTAGCTGTCCGTGAAATCCTTTTCCAAAGAAATTTTGGGTGACTGCCTTAAACAGTAAAAACAACGAAGAGCTTTCTTTGATACGTTTTAGGTAGAAGTTTCTTTTGTTACGGTTTTGAGAAAGCTTTTCTTCTGATGCGAGTCTGTCTCTAGGGAATAGAATGGTGGATGGATTCCTGCAACCAAGAAAGATATTCTTGAAAATGGTAAAAATGGAAAGGTTAGAGGATTCTATTGTCTCATGCCTAAAGATAATACCAGGGAGTAAGGGAAAATCCTGTGCTATTGAGTATCGGCTAGCACATTTTTAGCCATGGAAAAAATGTGTCATCCAATTACAGCAGCAGACAGGCTTATTTCTTCTCTTCTTCCCTCTTGTCCCCACCAGCTGAAGAAATGTTCACATTTTGCATTCTTCTCTATGCCTAGAAAAGTCCTGACTTCCTAAAAATCAAGGCTGATGTTGGATTTTTTCTTTTTCCTTATTTCATGATAAAGTTTTATCCTGAATTGTGAAAGACTAAAACCTCCTCATCTGAGGGTTCAGAAGCTTTTTTCTTGTAATAAAAAAATGCTGATCTAACTGTCCATCTCTCCAGGAGACAAATCTGTGTCTCTTTGGGATTAATGATTTACTGCTTTGTGTTAGTCCTTTGTCCTGATGGGAAAGTAAATCCCTGCTTCCCTTTCCATTGCTGGAGTGAATGCTCGCTATAATACATTCATGGCCACCTCCTGTCCTGCAAACTCTTTTTTTTCTGTAATGCAATGCTGTACTTTCATTTTAGTAGTGTAGCCTTGCGGTTCAGTAAATCATCAAGCCAATGTCAAGAAAAATGTCTGAAAGCATCTCAAGACCACCTAAGGAACCTGAAGGTACATAAGTCCATGGAACCTGATGAAATCCATCCACGGGTTCTGAGGGAACTGGCGGATGATATTGCTAAGCCACTTTCCATTATATTTGAAAAGTCATGGCAGTCTGGTGAAGTTCCCACTGACTGGAAAAGCGGAAATATAACCCCTGTTTTCAAAAAGGGAAAAAAGGAAGACCCAGGGAACTACAGGCCAGTCAGTCTCACCACTGGCAAGATTGTGGAACAGATCCTCCTCGAAACTGTGCTAAGGCACATGGAAAATAAGGAGATGATCGGTGACAGCCAGCATGGCTTCACCAAGGGCAAGTTGTTCCTGACAAATCTGGTGACCTTCTATGACGGTGTTACAGCATTGGTCGATAGGGGGGAGCAACTGAGGTCATCTACCTGGACTTATGCAAAGTGTTTGACACTGTCCTACACGACATCATGGTCTCTAAGTTGGAGAGACATGGATTTGATGGATGGACCACTCAATGGATAAGGAACTGGCTGGATGGTCATGCTCAGAGTTGCGGTCAACAGCTTGATGTCCAAGTGTAAACCAGTGATGAGTGGTGTTCCTCAGGGGTCGGTACTGGGACCAGTGCTGTTCAACATCTTTGTCGGTGACGTGGTTGTTGGGATTGAATGCACCCTCAGCAAGTTTGCTGGCGACACCAAGCTGTGTGGCGTGGTTGACATGGTGGAGGGAAGGGGTGCCATCCAGAGGGACCTTGAGAGGCGGGCCCATGCGAACCTCATGAAGTTCAACAAGGCCAAGTGCAAGATTCTGCACATGGGTCGAGGCAATCCCACGCACAAATATAGGCTGGGCAGAGAATTGATTGAGAGCAGCCCTGAGGAGAGGGACTTAGGGGTGTTGGTGGATGAGAAGCTCAACGTGAGCTGGCAGTGTGCACTTGCAGCCCAGAAGGCCAACTGTATCCTGACCTGCATCAAAAGAGCGTGGCCAGCAGGTTGAGGGAGGTGATTCTGCCCCTCTACTCTGCTCTTGTGAGACCCCACCTGGAGTGCTGTGTCCAGCTTTGGAGTCCTCAGCACAGGACATGGACCTATAGGAGCACATCTAGAGGAGGGCCATGAAGATGGTCAGAGGGCTGGAGCACCTCTCCTATGAAGACAGACTGAGAGAGTTGGGGCTGTTCAGCCTGGAGAAGAGAAGGCTCCGGGGAGACCTTATAGCAGCCTCCTAGTATCTGAAGGGGACCTACAGGAAAGCTGGAGCGGGACTTTTTACAAGGACATGTAGTGACTGGGCGAGGGATAATGGCTTCAAACGGGAAGAGGGTACGTTTAGATTAGATCTCAGGAAGTTTTTCACTATGAGGGTGGTGAGGCACTGGAACAGGTTGTCCAGGGAATTTGTGGAGGCCCCATCCCTGGAAGTGTTCAAGGCCAGGTTGGATGAGGCTTTGAGCAATCTGGTCTAGTGGGAGGTGTCCTTGACCATGGCAGGGGGCTTGGAACTAGATGATTTTCAAGGTCCCTTCCAACCTAACCGTTTCATGATTCTATGATTGAGGTAGCTGTTGTGCAGGTACCTGGTGTGGATTTGAGATGGGATGACAAGCATCTCCAGGGACGGGAAGCCTTTTGGCAGGTATGGTCGATCACAGTCCCCCAGCACCCAAGGGAGCATGTTTTGCTTGCTGTGCTAGGAGGTGGTGTAGAAGATGAGAAAGGAAGGTCCAGAGATCTTGAAGCACCAAGGATGTTATAGGGTAAGAACTGGTCTCTGAACTCTGATAGATCTAAACTGTGTCATGGTTTAGGCTGGGCTGGCCACTAAACAAACAACAGGTGCTCTCTATTAGGCCCTCTTCCTTTCTTGGGAGAATGGAGAAAGATGAAGGAAGGAGTAACTCATCACGCTACTACTTCCTCCTCGAATGCTGGCCATTGAAGAAAGAGGCTGACCCGTTTGATCCCTCAGCTTTTATAGTGAGCATGATGCACATGGGATGGAATACCCTGTTGGTCAGTTTTGGGTCACCTGTCCTGTCTACTCCTTCCTGCATGTGTGACCCCTCTATACTCTTCCACTTCTGACCCTCCAACAGGGCAGATAAGAGTTGGCTGGCCTTGGTTGTTATAGCAATAAGTATAAGCAAGAGCCTCTCTGCATACCATTCCTTGGTATTAGCTATTAATATCAGGTACTATTGCTGCTAGAAGCAGACACTGTCTGCAAAAAAGTACTGTTAGTTTCAGAGAGTACAGTCAGTTAGAAGAAACTTAATTGAAAAGTAAAGTTACTGAAAAGAAAGTTGGTTTTGTTCTACCTCATACCAGGAGACCTGCTCATTTCCAGTGTGGATCCTGTAAATAAGACATTTAGTTTTTGAGCCATGAAACATCATTAAGTGCTTGAAGTCTTCTACAGCATTACATGAGTTACTCTTTCCTTCATGTTTCTCCACTCTCCCAAGGATTAAATGGACCATCTCTTTACCATTCCTTGCTCGCTCTTTCCTGGAAGCGAGAACCCAAGCCTGATTTCCAAGGTGAACCTGGAAAGTTTATATTTCATATGTAACGTGCTTTCTTAAATAAGTGTATGTGAAAGGTGTAGGTTTCAACTTAAGGAAAAAAGAATCAGCAGAGAAATCACTGCAGTCTTTCTGGGCGTAGTTCTGTAGCATGATGCTAACTTTTATAATGTGTATTTTAAAACATCGCTGGAAAAAGGAAAAGAATAAGACTTTTTACTAGCTGCATGCTAAAATAACTTTTGGTTGAGCAGTGCTTCAATTAACAGAGCAGTAACTGAAATCAGTGTCTGTATCCTCTGTGACTTGGATGGAGTCGGAGTCTTTCACTTAATCATTTATAACTAGTTGCAGTAGTTCTTCAAAGTCAACGCAGATCTTTGGAGTGTGCTTATACTAAACAAGAAATTGGTAGCATATTTTTGCTGTTTTTCAGGGTCTCGCTTTGCAACTGTGCTCAGACATACTTTTTTTCATTAGTGTCAGACTTGTAAGCCTACTTCGGGAGCTGAAAATCATACTGTGTTAGCTTTTAAGCTTGATCGTTGGTAGTGATGCATCATAGAAGGACAGCAAGATTTTACTTTACTTTTACTTAATGTTCTTCTGTGACTGCAGAGAATCTGTGATTTAGCTTACAAAGTAGTTTAAATATGTAGGGAAAGAGGTATGTATGAACTCTGTAGTGCAAGACTGGCAAAGCTGTTGAGGTTTTCAATGTACTTTGGAAGCAAAGAGAGAATGAGACTTCAATGCAGTCATGGATCTGGCCCTTAAATGACCTGCAAGGCTTTAGGATGAAATTCTATTTAATATTTCTTCAGTGATTTCTATTGAAGTATCTCCAAAGCGTTTTAAGAACAACACTATTAAGAGTCTGGGAGATGGGAGGATGTCTCTTTTCCACTTTACTTGGAAAGGGGGGAGAAAAGGCAGTTTGGAATTCATTTGAAGGATGAGGAGATTTCAGGTCCTTGAAGATTTTCTGATTATTTGCAGCAGCAAATCTTTGGGGTTGTTCTCATGAGGGCTCTACCAGTCACTGTGCTAGGAGAAAACTAAAGGTGTCTTTTAGGTGTGATTCTTCCTTGCACCTACCTCTGGGAGCTCTGGGCCACATGCTCATGTCCAACAGTGCTGCAGATGGGTGAGGAACAAGACAGAAAGATTTCTTTTTGTTTTTTTGGGGGGTTGCCTGCAGTTCTGTCTCCCATCATTTTTCTTGCTCAACTATTCCCTGATTGCCTAAAAAAAATCCAGTTTTGTGGTTCTGAGATGAACGTGACAGGCTGCCCTGTTTCAAGGGAACAAATATCTCTGTAACAATACCCAGGAGCTAAGAAAAGCATTTTCCTCTTTTCTTCCAGTAAGAAATGAAATATAGAAGACTAGACATGACTTAGAAATTCAGTCAAGTTCAAGTTGTTTGCTTCCCTTTGTGCGAAGCTCTAACCAGTGGCTTAGTGGTTGGTTGCTGCTTTTGGAAGAAGTGGTCGTAGCTCAGATATTAGCATATGAATGCATATGCCTATCCTGTCTTGTAAAAATACATCTAAGTCCTGGATCAGTAAAGAAAAGTCAGAAGAAAAGGCAAATCTGATGAGCTGGAAATCAGTTGTAGGCTTAGGCATTACTTAGAGCCACACTGAAAACTCATGGTCCAGGGAGAGTTTTGAAAGAGAAGCATGTGCTAGCAATACTATTTCCCTGCAGCTCCCCCCGCCCTGCCATTTGGTCTGTGCCCCATTGCTGGAATTGATGACACGCTTCTGCCCCATGCACTGTTTTTGTTGAAGATGTTCCTATAAATATTGTGATGGCTGTGTTGTCATCCTCTAACGCCCCAACTAGTCCCACAGAGTTACTCAGTCCCATGTGCAGACCAGATTGGTCCTGTTGTGAGGATCACTTCCCAGGAACTTCAGAGGCTGTAAAGTCCCCAAAGGAGAGCAATGGCCAAGTCAGCCGTGAGCTGAAGCACAGCTGAACCTGCTTCACTGGCTGCTCTACTGCATGTTGTCTGGACACTTCCCAATTGTTCTGTTGTAGCTGTTGGTCAGCAAACTCAGTTGGGTTTCCGCTAGCATAAAATTTCACTGATGCTGGAGGAAAACAATAATGGTTGGTTGTGTTGACTTCTAATGACTTTTTTCTTAATCTAATGTGTTCCTCGTGATACAAAGTTATGTTTTGTTTCCTAATCTTATCCCTCATGTAGGTACCTCCCTACTGCTAGGTTGGTTTGAGGCAGTACCAGTGCCTCACTTCAGCACTTTGGGGGGTCACGTTCACACCTTATGAAAAGCAGGTGCAACCCCATTAACTCCAGATGGAGGCGTAACAGTTGAAACCCTATTGAATTTCGTCCTTCAGCTTCCCTTACCAACCTCATATTGGGGCTAGATGGAAATATACTAAAAAAGAAATTTTCCCCCCTTTTATCAATAGCAGGTGGAATTAGTTACATGTGAAAGTGATGGGTCAATTAAGCTGCATGTTGCTGAGATATGAACAACAATGCCACACGTGTGCCAGTTGCTGGGGTCTAAGGGAAGACCTCCCAGCTCAATTGAGGCACTTTTTTCTTTTGAAAGGTATATAAATTAAAATTGGAAAGGGCTGGAGGGAAGGTGTGAGATTTTTCGTGTGTTTTTTTCAGAGTTATGTTTTTTAGTCTTAATAGATTTATAATATGCAGGTCCCTTTATTTGTTTCTATAAAATTAGCTAGTAAATTTAAAATGGAAAAAAGCTAGTAATAGGAACCAGACCATCTTTGCCAACGCTGAAATGTTGCTATATTTATGAAAGGTAGACCAGGGCATTTTTCCTTCTGCCAGGTTTTATGCCGGAGTGCCACATGTTGGAGGGTTATAAAACTTTTACTAACGAGAAGTTGAAGGAATGCTAGCTTTCTAATTGCCTTGGTTTTTGTTTTGGTTTGGTTTTTTTTTTTTTTTGTACAAGCTGCTGTTTATTTTGGTCTTTTAAAAATGTGACTGTAATTTTGAAGTCTGCAAGTTTTAAATGTAGGCAAGCAGGACCTTGAAGTGTGGGAAGGATGCCTTACCTGGTGGCCAAAAGAACTGGTGAGCGGGTAACTAGCAGTGCTGGCTTTTGCTCTGCTAATTCTGATGCCCTGGAAAAATTCATCAGGATTTCATTCCTGCAAATCCAGGCTCAGTCAATGGGATTTTTGTCACTTTGTTTTTTTTAAATTTTTCTTGTCTTTAAATTCTTTTTTGAGCACTATTTCTTTACCATGTGCATAAAATAGTGGGAATGTGTTCCTGCTGGAAGTCTCACTGGTGTCTTTAGATTAAACCTCTACCTAAATGCTGAGTTATTACCAGCAGTGCGTGTAACATTAGATATCCTTTGGCTTATTTTTTTTCTTGAAAACAGGTTGTTAGGGAAGCATGCTTAAATTAAACAAATTAGTTCACTGTAATGGTCAAAGAGGGTTTAAAGTGCAGAAGAGCTTAGTGGAGGCTTATGGGAGTTGCTTGGTGCTTGAGAGATTAAAGCTTGTTTGTGCAGAGATGGTAGTTTCCTACTCCAGATATTTTAAATGCATGCTTCCCTCCCTCTCTTCTTTTTTCTCATTGTAATTTTTTTACTATTACTTCCATGCTATTGGAAGTGTGGCAATGGTGAAATGTTTTGAAATTCCAGTCTAAAAATCTAAGCCATCATAAAGTGCTTTATGAGGATAAGAAATGATGCCCTGGAAACTGGGCGTTTTCTTTTTCTTCTTGAATATTCTTAAAAAATGTATTTGAGGGGGGAAAAGCAGAGTTAGGGCTTTGAAAAAAATGCCTGCAGGTTGGGCTCCTCTCTTGTGTACCACATGTTGCTCTGAAGGAAGTTTGTGACCAAAGACTACTGCTGATTTATAAACCCGAGTGATGACTTCAGTGAATTCAGCTGAAATTCAACAGAAAATCCTTTTCCAACACTGTGTCTGCAGGCAAGATGGGATAATGTCATACACCACATCTTCTTTGGCAGGTACTTTGGTCAAAAATTTCAATCCTGAATAGTGGATTATTCTAATCCTTATTAAGGTACCCTAATGAAAGCAACCTGTTTGGAAAGTATGTAACAGTTGTGAATACCATTAATGTCAATTTAGGATATTAACACCCTGCTTCCCATTTAGGATCCTTGCTTAGGGAATTCAGAGGGAGAAGTAAGCACGCAGCTTTGAAGATGTCTAGATCCAAACCCCCACTCCTGGCCTTACAGAAGTGATATGACTGCACTATAATGGTTGCACACAAAGTGAGATTACAGGTTTCCAAGCTAGCAGTGGGGTTTTTTATGGCAAATTTCCATATCAAGATTCAAGTGATCACTTCTGGGCAGCTGCCGTCCTACCATGGTTCCTCTTTTGCTTTGTGTTGTACTGGTAGTGAGTAATTGCAATGTAAAGGCACAGTGTGCAATATTAAAACATTTATTCTATGAAATGTGCATTTAATTTGTGTAAATGCTTTATGCGGGATCGTGTTTCTGAATTTATAAGCAGAGTTTATGAAATAATATATAACAGGAAAAAAAGATGCGTGTTTGGATCTAGTGAGTGGCAGTGCTGAGCTTTACCATCTCTTGCTTTTTAATTGGGATGTGGGGGACGAGGATGTTTTGATTGAGAGGAACAGGCTTCAAATAACCAAAAAAACCCTTGTGCTACAAGGGATGTTATTGAGGCCCATCAGTCTGGAAGAGCTGATGGCTCTGGGGATTGGAATGGCTGCATATATTGTCTCTTATGAAACAAGGAGCAGAAAGCCAGCTGTAAGAGCCTCCCATCTTCCAGCTGCAGTTGACTTCTTGTTTAAGATGGAAACATCAATGGTATTGAGGTCAAAGACTCATTTGCAGGATTTTTTTTTGAATGGTTGGGCAAAACATTATGTATATTGTTAGCAAACTGGTAGAGTCGTGCTGCAACACAGGTGCCATTGTCCTGGCCTGTAAAATAGATGGGATCCAGCCTGGTGTCTGATTAAATCTTATTTATGCCTGATACTCATCTTTCTGTCAGCACTGAAGAAAACTATCTGCAAGAGTGAGATCCTGGCTCCATTAGGGCAATGCTAGAGTTTTCTTTGAATTTAATGAGGCCAGGATAGTTGCTGTGTGGGTTGAGCTCAAGTAGGTGTTGGTCAAGTTGAGCCTGGGATCCTCTTGAGTGGTTGAACGGTAGGTAGGTTGTGAGGGAGAGGGCTGGGAGGTAAAGAAAAAGAAAATAAGAGGATGTATAACACTTTCGCGTCTTTATCTCTGGCTGAAAAGTTCCCTGCAGTTTCCCCACTAGCCTTTAGAGGGCAGATCATGTCCAGTAAATAGCAGATTTAGGGGCTTGCCTGATTTTTCTAGTTGCGAATTCTGAAAGTTTGGAGATTCTGAATACAGATTTTCTTCTTTTTTATGTGTAATTTTAATTGATTCAGCAATAACTTCTGGTGCTTTAAAGGATGAAAGTTATGTCAACTTACAGAAGCAAGATGAGCTCAAATTTTGATTTATCTGTATGTATTTACAGTTCTAGTTTCAGTGCTAACAGTTGTAATACAAGCAAAATATTACTTATCAATGTGAGGAGAAAAATCTTGGGAACATACTGTGGTAGAGAATAATTATGTAATATGTTGACTAAATTCATTTTTTGTGTTAAAAAAGACCACAAAAAATGATTTGAGTTTGGAGAGTGGGTTTTAGAGAGTAATACTGTGTGACGAATGTGTAATCCCATTCTTCTCTCCTGTAATTTCTTCTCTAAATCCCCAAGCCTCGTGCCCAGCAGGCTTATCCTTGGTGAACAACTGCTTAGAAAAAACCTGTTTATCAACAGAATATTCCACAGTGTCAGAGGAATCTGTGTGAAATGAAGGAAGCCAAATTAAATTTAAGCTTTTCTGTAAAGTCATTTTCAGTGAAACTTTTCATATGGGGATTAAATACCCCTTATAGTCAGCATGCCTGGAGAAGCAGTGGCTATTTAATTCTCTGATTAATTAAAACCAGAAATAACAAAGTAATGTTCTGCTTTCTTCTGCTACTACCCTAAAGCTCATGGATCATGGAGAAGATGATTATTCTTGAAAAAGCCATTTAGTTCTTAACAAGAAAAGCTAGTCTTTGTGGCTCAGCCATGTTGGCATCTGCTTTGTGGGTTTCTCATCAAAAAAACCGTAGGGGTTATTCCTAAACAAAACGAAAATCTTTGTTCCAAGAAGGATTTCTTTCTCTCTCTCTCTTTTTTTCCCTTCAGATTTTTTTTTTTAAAATCTTCTGAAGGTGGAGGTACTGCTGCTGTCTCTGTTCCCCAAGAGATGTGAACTAGACAGTAGGATTTTCTTTAGCTTTTTGGGTTCAGTCTTTAACTGCCGTGATCCTTGCCCTGTCTTGCTGCTTATCTTTTTGGTATGTTGGTACGTAGTTCTGAAGTTATCCTTATAACACTGCCCGCTCTGAAGTGGACAGCAGTTTGAGTGAGCACCTTTAGCCTACCACTGGAAAGATATTTCTCTGTTACAGAAAACAGGATAGAGGGCTCTCAAGACATCTTCTCGTCTAGCAGGGTCTTCCTAGATGTAATTGATGTTACGGAGCCTGTTTCTAGCACGCCGTCATCAAATATGTTCTTAGGTTTCTAGTGATGGAATGTGTCCCGTTAGGCTGTCCATTGTGGTCCTTTGCTGTCCTTAATACTCCTGGTCCATCTAACCCAGATCTCATCTTAGTGTGATCCGTTGCATTGTCAGGGCACGGAGTTCAGCACCTGTAAGAGTCTGTGAAAGTGCTTTTGGGTGCATCTCAGAACAGATGAGTCATTTGTGCTGATGTCTTGGATGACATTACTTTGAGCCAATGCTGAGAGCGTATTAGTACAGATTCTGTCTCATGGAAGAACGTTGGAAGAGAAGATCCATGCCCTTGCTTGAATTGGTGGAAGGCTGCCCACTGTTTTGGTGCAGTTGAGGATCAACTGTGGAACCTGTTGTCTCAGATTATCGTGAGTACTGTTGAGGGTAGTTTCTGACTGCGGATCTGGATGGGGACTTAGATCTTAAGGGTATCTGCTGAGCAAATCTTCCCAGATCTGATTTAAAAGACTTAGAAGCCGCCGTGCAGAAAAGCTGAAAAAGTATTTTGTCCAGGACTAACCACTCAAGGCTTTATCCTTGTATTTAGATGAGTCCCTGTTTTTTCCAGGATAATCAGGACCATCTAAGATAGGTGCTTTGAACGTTGCTGGTTTCTCAGAATCTTGAAAAAACCAAAAGCAGACCGATAAATGGAAACAAAAGCAGAATCTTGAAAGGAAACTTATCTCCAAAATGCTTGACAAGGCCCAGAGAGAGGGTGTGTGAAACAGGCGTCTGGGAACTCCCACAGAGAATGGAATATAAGTGTTTAATCCGAGGCCAGGCTACAAGGGTTAACGCTCTTTTCACTGTATAACTTCTTGAGGGTCAGTGGGGTCAAGGTAAATAAGTTTGGAGCAGAGACCCAAGCACCGATGAGCTATAATCCTTGTTTGCTATTTTGGCTGAGTGAACAACCCTTCCTCTGTTGCAATTCTTAACATGTAAAATGGGGACATTACGCAGCGTGTTCCTTAGTGTACCAATAGCTTTAAATGGCCTGTACCCCCTAGACAGCGGGAAGGAAAAATAAGAGTAAAACCACTGAGAAATGTTGGAAACGGCTTATGCAAACCTTTTCATTTGCCTTACTGTGGTTTATGAGAGTGCGTGAGGGCCCTGTAGTGTGTCAGACCTCGGGCAGTGGTATCTCCAAGCTGAAGCAGCAGTTGTAAGCATGTTCTAATTGTTTTTCCAGAATTACCCACGGATCAAACCCTGAAAAGCGTCACAGTCCAACACGCCTTCAACCTTTTGTGAGATCTAATCCTTGACTACTTTTTACTCTAAATTGCCATAGGTGTGATAGTTGCAACTTCCTTGGGCAAGGTCGGAGGTGTAGGACAACAACTGGAGAGTTGCCTAAGTCGATTTAAAGAGAGGTGAGGGTTGGCGTGCTGTCACTTGCTGCTGGAGCTGCCTGCAGGCTTCGCTTATTGAGATGGGGATATTCCCATGTTGGAAGTGATGGCACTGGGGGCTGGAGACCTCTTCGAGTCTTTCAGATGGAGGAGAACATTTCCTTGGTGCTACGTTGGCTGCTTGCTGCAAGCTACAGCGCTTTGCTGTGCTTATCTTTAATGGAAGCACCGAGCCCAAGCAAGCGTGGGGCATGGTGTGTCCTTAAGTCAAAGCCTGAGACTGTCCCTTTACTCCTTCCCTCCCTTCTCCATCTGCATCCCCTTTTTTCCTGATGTTGGTCTCTGAGAAAGCAAGCCTTTTGTCTGGATTTTTCTTTTTTAAGTTTCAGTGAAAAAAAACCAACCCTATTACCTCTGTCATGCCCTGATTGTCAGAGAGCGTGTTGAAACAAACCCTTGCTTAGAAAATAATTACTAGTCCCCAGTGCCTGAGAGTGTACTTAAAGCTGAGGCTTGGTCCTGCATGGTTGTGTGCACCTGAGTCATTCTGGGATGGGGAGGGTGAGAGTTGGACCCTCTCACCTGTGACCAGTCTTGGCTGTGATTACTGTGCTGCTCCCTCTCTTACTTGATGGGGTTTGGTTCGGTTGCAATTAGGCTAACGAGAGGTTAAACCAAAGTGTGGGAGTTTCCATTTGTGCTTTGAGTCATAATTAAGTCTCGTCAGGGAGAGAGATGCCTCTTCAATGTTGTATGAAAAGGCAGCATTAAAAAAACTCCAACATCAGAGTGTGGTTTATAGTATTGCATATAGCAGGGGATTTTGTATGAAGGCGCTCAGCATTTGAAAAGGAATTTTAAATTGTTGGTGAAAGTTAATCAAAGAATATGCATCCAGTTGCTTAACAGTGAGCAGTAACCTATTCATCGCAACCCAGCTTGCAAAGTGCTTGCGACTGATTAAACAAAGACCTGAGCTGTGGAGTTGCCAGGGCCACGGTCTTTAATGTGTTTGAAATACTTTGTAGAACAGCCGTCCTCCTACTGCTTTTAGTCCACTTATCTAATTTTCAGCTTCTACACTCTGTGTAAATGTGATAAATAAACTTTGTAATCGCATAACTGAGCTACTTTTGATGCCTGCCTGCAGATATCTTGTTCTTGAGGCTAGATCACACAGATGTGTAAATCAACACTTTGCTCAATAAAGGACTCCTTAAAAAATGGCTTTTGGTCTTTTATTGTACAGCTGACCTGGAGGACTTGGTTGCCTAAGTCTTTTTATCAATGCTAACGTGATAAACTTCTTTTTACAGCTCCTAGAAAAGGAGAGTCTTGATCATTCCTTTCTCCAAGTACTGTACTGCAGGAGCTTCCCCAAAGAACAGTCGAGATTTAATAGGTTTGATATAAAATGCTGAATTAACCAAGTTACTCTTTACAATGAACTCTGAGGATATAAATAACGCTGACCCTGTCTTGCGGGTAAGGAAAAGGAGCAGGAGTGTGGGGGTGAGGATAAATCACTGGGTGAAAACAAAGCAAAGGGAGAATTGTGTGTTCCCCATTGCACACTTGATGCCCAAAACTTATATTTGAGCAAAAGTGATATTTGGGAATATCAATATTGTGAACTGGATTTTAGCACTGGGTGGGCTGAGGTGGAAGCATCCTTTTTAGGGAAGGAGGAGTAGGAGGTTGAAGCAAACTCTGCAGGGTGTTGGGGAGAGCAGACTTGTTGAATACTGCGTTTCTAAACATTTTTTTTAATGACCAGGTATTGAGGGGAAAAAAATATATTGCGTTTTTGGTCCTTGTTTCCTGTGCTGAGGGTGAACTTTGTCAGACAAACCTCCGACAAATTGTTTTCTCTGATAACCAGTTAACACTGAGAAAGCAGATAGGCAAAAACTCTTATCATCTTGACAAGAGACGGGCTTTTCGTTAAAACTCAAACCAGAAGCTGTGTCAGTGTGTTGAGTTTACACCTTGCAATAATAATCTGTGCTTTTATCTGATCGGAGGAGGATTTTATAACTTTCAAATGGGTCTTTGGCAGGGAGCCAGCCCTGCTGTCATTTTTTATTAGCTTTCTTTTTTTCTTCCCCTGTAGCCAGTACGCCTTTTTTTTTTTTTTTGTGATACTGTTTAAGGAATGTGTATGCCATTCCTAGGGATATTGGGAAACGATATTTTAAAGTTCTGTGTCTCAGCCCATTAGAGGGATCTATAAAACAATCACAGCAGCAAATGTGCAGTAACTAATCAAAACCACCGAAGCTAACCACAGCAGTACTTCAAGCCCTTTTAAATAATAAAACCTCATTTTTTGCTGTGTCTTATCTACTGTCACATCAGGAAAGAGCTAATTAGATTCTTCTAAAAAGTAAATATTGTCAGTTCATTGGTGGGTGGAGGTGGTGGGAGGTAAGACACGCTTGCCGTCAACATTGGCAAACTGATGCAGAAAACAAAGCAAAGTTGTAAAAAGCCTATAAAAAACTATTTGAGTTTTAAAGGAGCTTGTTCCATGTGTAGGTGGTATAGCAACTTTTCCTTTCGGTGGGTATGGCTTCTGTAAGCAGAGCCTGGAGGAGTCGGTGACCTGCTTTGCTACTCCGTGTCATTCCCCATCTTAGCTACGCAGATGTGGGTTGCCCGTTTGGGGCTGTGTTCACTTGATCACAAGCAGTCAAGTTACTTTGAAAAATTCAACTGTGAAAAATTCAAGTACTACTTGTCACTAGTGTTTTAAACCAATACATTTAACTTCTCATGCAGAACGTTGTGTCTGTGTGCTTGGTCAGTTGGGTTGGCTCAGCTGGGTTGTGATGGGTGGTGAAGGTAGAGTCGCTGCTCCAAAGCTTGCAGGATGGACTGGAAAGTATTGAGGACTTGTATTTAAGACTCTTGTAGGACAGGCTTGTGGGGAAAACCCCCAAAGCCATGTCCTGCAAGGTTGAGCACTTAGCGGAGTGGCGTACAGGTAGCATAAAAAAAAGCAGATGGCTGGGGAGAGAAAATGTGTAATAAAGGCAGATGTACTTTTTTTCCTCTTGTTCCTTTGATTCTCTGTTTCTCAAGGAACAACAGCAAAAGAGATAGATTCTTCTGGTTGCAAAACCTACCAGCAAAAGCCAGCAAAACCTACCAACTTCTCAGCTGTGGAGGTGAAGGTCTCTAGACTGTCTGGTGGCCAACCCCTGTCCAGTTACAACAGCAAATACAGGTCACTGACCTAAACCTGAACCTGGAAAGCTGCCTTTGCTGCTTATATCAACCAGCCTGGAAATAGCGTTGCTGTCAGGGGGGACTGGGATTTCTGCCATGTCAGGGTGGTGTGGGGTGTTCCTGTGCTGTAAGGAGACTGCCAGACTGCTGTGCTAATCACGTGGATGAAGAAAGTAGCTGTGCTTGGAGGGAGTTTGTTATGTGAACCAAACGCTTTGTGTGTTATTGCTAAATGTAATGTTAGCTACGAACAGACATTTGGTTTCTTAGCTGTTTTTTTTTATTGTCACATTAAGCACGGAGTCAAGAGATTGATAGTCTTGTATAATAGAGGCAATTTTACAGAATAATACAAAAATGCACTTGCTTTCATGTAAACCACACCAAAAGGTAAGGGGATTTTTTATTTGATTTTTTTGTTCCTTGAGGGCTTTTTGCCTCCCCCATAGCCCCAGGTCCCTCTGTTTTCAGAGGGCACGCTGGAGTGTCGCCTGTGCTTTGATGTGGTTTCTAAAGTGTGCCTCTTCATTGGGCTCCCTACAGATGCCTTTATGTGAAACAGAACATTAAAATCCAAATATGTCTGCTCTGCAGGTCATTTTTCATCCTTTATGTGCGATGTCAAATGTATTGCAGAATTGTTCTGCTGCACCCCCAGCCCAGGAAGGTGCGGGTAACGAGATGGGGGTAGGAGCAGGGAGTTCCTTGGCGGTTAAGCCCAAATTTCTCCTTAGTTGCTTCCTCTGGGCCTCTCCTCAGCTCTCTTTTTCTCTCAAGGTGAAACTGAAACCTCGGTGACTTCACCCAAGCCTGCCGAAGTTAAAGAAAATTTGATATTTCTCACTTATAGGTCACTTCAGTCCACATTGTTTCCTGCCAAGAGTGGGGGTGGGGGAAATGCCCTCCTGTTAATGGAAAAGCAATTACTATTATTTCTGGCACGTCCATTGTGTCGTTCCAGCATAACACCTAGGTTATGGCCTCTGCTTGTATTGCACTGATTCCTCAGGCTCCCAGCCGGCTATTGATGGGCTGTGCCCATCGTGCAGTGACGGAACGGTGGCTGTGCGAGATGGGGGTTATGTGCTGTGATGTACATCAGTGTGCTGGAAGGGAATAAACATCGACTGGGTTACTTTGGGGCCATTTGTTGGTCTTTAAGGTAGAAATCCCTGGAAAAGATCTTCTAATTTAGATTCCCTTCCCCCCCACGAATTCCTAAAGGTAAAAATTGCTCTTGGTAGGCTGCAAAGCTGTTATGCCATTAAGGGTCTCTCTGGCTACTTTTTGTGGATCTGTGGGAGGTGGGACATACCCTTTTTTTTTTTCCTTTTTTTTCTTTTTCCTACTAGGTCTCTGGACTCTAATTCAGATCAAATTTTTTCTCTTGATAAACTTCAGTTTATATGTATTTAAAGTATGCAAAATGTGGTGTTTGAATTTGGATATTGAACTACTTGGTCTAGAGTAATGGCTTTTTCTAGAAGGACAGACTTTCTTGAATTTGGGGTTTTGTGGATACCAGTATTTATCAGGTCTTACCAGTATTTAATTTGGATCTTAGCAATATTGATATCTGGCCAATAGATGCCATGTACTATTGCGCTCTTCTTGTAACAATAGCTGAAGCTGAAGGATGACATTAATACCTCTAGTTTGAAAAGAGGTGGGGGAGCAAGATAATGTGTCTTGTGAGAACATGTCCACAAGGTCCTATTTTGAGACTAATTCTGTGTTCAGCCTAAAATGCTGAATGTTAACGTGCTTAGGGCTTCAGCAGTGAAGTTCAGAGCTGGCGGCAGCATCCTTCAGCTTGTTAGTCCAGATTTTTCCTATCCCATGACTACTTTTTCTGCTGTGATCTTGCTACGCCCTGTTTAATGTTCCATTTCAAGCACAATGTTTTATCCAAAACTTCGCATTTTCCCATTCTTTGATTTCTTCCCTTTCTAGAGGAAAAAAGATTACATAAATTTGAGAGATTTTAATGAGTACACTGGGCTTGCTTTTGGTGTAATTTACAGTGGATTCAGTGTTACAACTTCATTACGCTTCAGTTGAGTAAGTTATGTCATAAATGGGCGTATCTGAGAGTGGAATCGAGCCTTGAATCTCTTTGTTGTGTGGGCTTCAGAAAGACCAAATGCTCACTCCCCTTTTTGAAGTCCTAATTCTCTTTATATGATGTTGCAATGTCTTTCTATAGACTTGTGCCTCTGAAGTTCGAGATTTCTAATGCAAAAAATACCACTTTTCCCCCAGTTGCTTCAAGTATTGACGTTGCTAGCAAAATTTGTCTTCAGCAGCGTTCACACAGACCTTTTCCTGTGGCTTTGTTGCAAAAATCGCTATTGTTGAGACTTGTCCCTTAAGAGATCTTTTTAATACGCTTCTTTGGTAGTCCCCTTTCTCAGCCGTTACTTCTCTTGTAGGAGCACTTGTAAACATCAAGGATACTACCGCTTTCCAACCACTAGAGGTCAAGATTGTGCTATGGCATAGCACAGGGCTGCTCATCATGTAAAGTTTAGCTCCAGTTCCTGGTGCGACCATGTCCTGTGTCAGCTATATATATTTAATTTTACTATCAATTGCCCTGTTCGGCAATTAAGACAAAGCTAATCGTATGTGCACAGTGTGAAGGGCACTCTGCCTTACACAATGGTAGAGCCTGGTGGATTTTGCAAGGGCTGGGATATCTGTGTTGTGCTTGGGTTTTGATATTCTTTAGATCTAGAAACTACACAAGTGATAGGTCTCTGATGGGGTCTTTCTTCCCAAGGAGGGATTCAAAAGGGAGTTGAGCTGAGAGATGCTGTCAAAATAAAACTTGCTTATAAATTATCTTTGTTTGATATTAATACTTCTAAGTGTTTGAAAGGAAATAATTTTGAAGGTTTGTGCTCTAGATAGAGCTTTCTACTTTCTGCAGTTCAGGTAGCAAAAATACTTTTTTATATTTTGTAGGTTCCACTTGTTTTATTTCTCTATTGTTTTCCTAGCACAGTTGGTTTCAGTGACAACAGTGTCTACAATATAGTTTCTAGTATTCCTTCTTCCTTCTAAAGCCAGGCTGTCATGTTAGCGTGGGGCAGGGGATGGTCCCTCTCGCCACCTCGTTTGTCTCCTTTTTGTAGAGCAGCAACAAAATACTCAGAGGCAGGTTTGATTTGGATTGTACTGCTGATTGCTAGAAATAGTCTATATTAATAACTGAAATACATAAAAAACCTCACTCTTTTTTAAAAAGAAACCTATCATCTAAAATCACACTTTCAGAAAGACATCTGGATGATTTCCATACACCTTTCTTCTTATATACAAAAAAAATTACAGAAAAATGTGGGAGGGATCCTATACACCTGTGTGCGTATATATCCGTATAAATTTCAGACTTTGAGAGTGTTAAGTTTGTAATTACACCAGAGCATGTGCGGAACCATTGTATCTGTTGGCTTGGCCTTTTTCCCCTTGTTTTGGCCATGATTTGGCACTTGTGGTGAGAACAATGTCTTTATACCATTCCATCTCCTTGCCGTTCCCCTTCAAATTGAAGTTCTTGGTCAACTCTCTTGAACAATTGGGGCTAAACCATTTTTCCTGTCAAATATTGTGCTCAGTAACAATGAGAAAACCAAATGAGTTTTTGCAGCAGGGCACACACATTGACCTCTGCTGCAAACAAAGTCCAAAGCCCCAGGAATACGTACCAACAGCAGTACAGGGGAACTCCACCGATTCCATGTGTTTTGCTCCCTGAATCGTGGTGCTTCTCCCAGTGAGCGAATCTTGCTTCAGTACCGTTTACAGCTCATTCTGTACATCAGCAATGTACAATTAAGCTCTCCTGGGGTACCACAAAAATGCTTTCAGGAACCTCTGGGGTCCAGATGTGGAATGTTTTGTGCTGACATGGGTTGAAAAGAGGAACAAATCCAATGGTTAAGTACGTCCTTTAATTTAGCTTGTGACAGTCACCACATGGCCTATGGGCTAATATTTCTGCATCTGTGCTGTAAATAGATCAATATGGCAGTATGATGGGTTTGGCATTTTGATTTGTGAAGAGTCAGAATATTGTTTGTATTGTTGCATAATCCCTGGAATGGTTTTGAAATGAATCTTCTGTTTCTTTGGAATATCTGGGTTAGGAAAAGCATAACATTTTGAAGTTCCATTAAATGTGTGTTTTATTTTGTCTCATTTGTCATATTTCATGACTGATTGCATCTTTTGACTGGGGAAAAAAAATACTCGAGGATGCTATTGTAAAAGGTGAAATCTGCTTTTTTTTCTAGGCACAGCAGCAAAGAAACCTGGACAATATTGTATCACAGCATCCCAGGATAAGCGGGGGGAAGAAGTCCAAGAAAGAAGTCTGCGCAAGCTCAGATCTGGAGGTAAAAAACACTAGCCCCATGTCTGAGCAAGATTCGGGTATCCTGGATGTTGAAGATGAGGATGAGGATGAAGAGGTAACTGTATAACATCAAATCCAGACGACTGGACAGCTTGGGGGTGATCAGTAGTGTCTCCAATGGTGTTTGCACCTTGCTCAGTTTTTCATGTTGCCATGCAGTGTGTCATGAAGATACAGAATAGGCTGTGGGACGTGGGGTGTGTTTCAGTATTGGGTTATTTTACACTGTTTTCCCTGTTCTCATTAGCAGGCTTAGCAGAGGGGCCGAATATTGTGTAAGAACTGAACAACCCGTGTCTTCTGTCCCCCAGCTCAAGGGTTGCACTCCTGTGCTTATTTGGGAATGCAGTTTGATGTCTATCTTTCATTTAGAAAAAGATAAATTGCTGCATAGCGCACGAGATACTTGGCCTTTTCTCTGGGATGTGTCTTGGTGGCAAAGACATATTTTGTGTTGAAAAGGATTGCATTGGGACAGAATTTTTTAAATACAATTTTATTTCCTTGATGTTTTCCTTTTTGTCTCGCTTCTGCTGTTACTTCCTCAGACCGGCAGTCTGTTGTTTTTATTAACCACAAAGCATAACCTCACTGCGAGTGTTGGTGATTCTTTCCTCCCTGCGCTAGAGGATACTGCATGCAGTGGGCCATCTTGGATTTGTGGTGCTTAAAATGCAATAGAGCTCTGTCCCTCTGTGTTTCAGGAAAGGCAGCTTGGAGATACCTAATCAGAGCGCAGGTCATGAGGTGTTGCTTTTTGATATGTTTTTCATTTCTTGTGATGCGGTCTTGAGTTTGACCTTTTGGCAAGTTTTATCTGCCACGCTGGATGCTTTGTCTCTTATTGCTGAAGCCTCTCTTATGTCAAGAGAATATTTTCAGCTACAACCACTAACTGAATTGGGTCGTATTTGTTGCCCTGAACTTGACAGTCCATGACCAGCCACAGAAGAGGATTAAGAACGAGTTTCTGAAGTTTAAAGTAGTGTGGCTTGCTGAAGTGGTTCTGTGCCTGTGTTGTCTTTTTCACTGCTGTTCAAGTCTCTCCTCTTCATCTCTGCTGCACTTGCAAAGTAGACTGAGGAGATCACCACTTCCTTCACAGGGGACCAAACTGTAGGGTACAATGCAGACTCTTCACGCTGCGCTGAAACCATCTGGGTAGGATATTTATTCCTACATCAAAATGAAAATGTAACATAAGTTAAAAGAAAAATGAGTGGGAAGGGCATGTTTTTTTGAAATCAAACATTGTTTTGAATAGATCTATTTTGGTAGTTCCCTGTTAAAAAATAAAAATCTGGTCCTTCAATAGTTCTTGTTCCATCTCACTCTAAAAGTCTCTCACTTCTGTGGAATGGGTTCTTGCAGAACCAGGCAGCAGTGTGAAACTTGGCAGTACTTGTGAGATATACAAAGTTTGAGTTAATTGGAATTAGGAATTAGAATTGAATTAAAATTAGAATTGGAAGGTATAAGGAAAAGTGTAAGGAAAACATTTAGGAGGGAAGAATTTAAAGACAATGTTTTGGCTGGCGCAGTCGGGAGAAATCTCTTAAATTCCCTTCATCAAACTGATTTAACCCATCTCGAGGTAGATTTCGGTGCGTTTAAAGCCAGGCTGGTAGTAAGTGAAAAGTCTCGCTGTGGGGATGACGGTGCAGCGGGATGGATGGGCAGCGGAGGTGGCGGCGGAGGCGGCGGGAGGGGCCGGGGCCGGGGCAGCGGCGGCCGCTGTCCGTGGTGATGAACCGGGGCGCGGAGGGGCAGCGCCAGCAGGAGCCCCTTGTCGGCTCGGCCTGGCTTTCAGGAGCCCTATTGCAAAGACCCCTCTGCCTCGTTTTCCCAGTATTGCCTTGGTTCCTGATGAGCTTAGCTCTTCCCAATGTTCCTGCCTCCTGGGAGTCTTTTCCTTTTTGGAAAGAAAATGACTTATCTATTACTAGAAATGGATCTCTCAACTGGAAATAGAGCCATTACATTTTTGGGCCCCTCACTACAAGAAAGGCATTGAGGTGCTGGAGCATGTCCAAAGTAGGGCAATGAAGCTGGTGAAGGCGCTAGAGCACAAGTCTTATGAGGAGCAGCTGAGGGAACTGGGGTTGTTTAGCCTCGAGAAAAGGAGGCTCAGGGGAGACCTTATTGTTCTCTACAACTACCTGAAACGAGGTTGTAGTGAGGTGGGGGTCAGTCTCTTTTTCCCAGGTAGCAAGTGATAGGACAAGAGGAAATGACCTCAAGTTGTGTCAGGGGAAGTTTAGATTGGATGTTAGGAAAAATTTCTTCACCAAAAGGTTTGTCAAGCATTGGAACAGGGTGCCCAGGGAAGTGGTTGAATCACTGTCCCTGCAGGNTTGCTGAGCATGGTGTTACATGGTATGGAATACCTCTTTGGTCCGTTTGGGTCAGCTGTCCCAGCGTTGTCCCCTCCAGCCTCTTGCTCAGCCTCAGCTTACTTGCTGGGGGGGTTCCAGAGTGAGAAACAGAAAGATCTTGATGCTGTGTAAGCACTGTTTAGCAATAGCTAAAACATTGGTGTGTTACCAACCCTGTTTTGGTCAGACATCTAAACCACAGCACCATATGGGCTGCAATGAAGAAAATGAGCTCCATCCTAGCCAAAACCAGTACAGTGTGTAAAATGTTAATGGGTGGTTCTTTGGTAAGGGTTCTCTAAAGTTACAGACCAACTGCAAAATTGTTTTTCATGATTGACAAATTGATTCCTACCTTTTCATCTTCCGGTGTCACTCTNTGTAGATGTGGCACTTAGGGACGTGGTTCAGTGGTGGACTTGGCAGTGCTAGGTAAACAGTTGGACTCAATGATCTTAAGGGTCTTTTTCCACCTAAATGATTCTGTGATTCTAAATCTGAAGGATTGTCATCTGTGCATAGTGGGTTGACCCTGGCCAGTGGCTAAGCCCCCATCCGGTTGCTCACTCAGTCCCCCAACCCCCAGAAGAATTGAGGAGACAATGTGAAGGGCAAAAGCTAGAAAACTCATGNAAACCACAGCACCATATGGGCTGCAATGAAGAAAATGAGCTCCATCCTAGCCAAAACCAGTACAGTGTGTAAAATGTTAATGGGTGGTTCTTTGGTAAGGGTTCTCTAAAGTTACAGACCAACTGCAAAATTGTTTTTCATGATTGACAAATTGATTCCTACCTTTTCATCTTCCGGTGTCACTCTTTCTCCTTACGATTATCTTGCCTGTGCAGGTTTACTATTAATACAGAACTTGAGTCTCTAAAGTTAATCCTCATTGCTTGAAATTGTTAGTATTAGGTGTCCTGAGCGTAAGTGAATTGTATACCATTTCGGGCACAGCCCTCATGTTCTGGAGCTCTGAATCAAGCTTCCTGGGCTTAGAAGGACAGTACTGCAGCAAGTGAGCACAAGTCATTTGCTGTGCTCTGCCTCTCACCAAGATTGCTGAGGCTTACACTTCTCAAGAAAATATGAAATACTGCTAACAAGAAAGCCTGGAGAAAGCAAGAATAAAGTCAATAAACAAGTAAAGAAGTGATCCTGAAGCATCCAAAGACTGCACTGGTAGCTCTTGCTCTTGACCTCTCTCAACCAATAATGCCAATCAGTAACCACAGGCTTCTGTTTGGAAGACAGCCAGTGACAACTGGTTGAATATGCAATGGGAAGAATAAAGGGCACCTTGCACCAGCTCCAACTCAGAACTGAAAACAGGATGATCCTAGGTATTTCTGATTAAGTTTAGGTAGGAGAACTCCAGATCCTGGTGCACAGGCTGGAAAAAGTGTAGTAATTTCCCCCTCCCCTCCTGCCTTTAGGAAATATCTGAGGCCCTTCAGCAGGCTGTTCTACAGTGTTCTCCATCTAGGCTGGATGAACCGTTCTAGAGAGCCCATGATTCCTTAACTGTATGAAGCAAACCCTTTGTCCCTGCAGCAAAATTTACAGGAGAAGTTTTGAAAGGGAAGAAATAGCAGAAGAGTTTTGCTTATACTGTTGCGTGTATTCTAGTGTAGATCATTCTCTCCCATGGAGTAGAAGAGAGCTCTGCCAGCTGCATGCAAGAAGATGAATATGAGATGTGGTTCTCCACTCTATTAGTGCTCTCCAGTTTGGAGACATTGTTGTCCTACTTAAGTACAGATGCCTCACTGAGGTGGAAGCTCTCCCACTATAATCAGAGTGAGGAAGTGGGCACAGCTGTAAAGTGAGCTGGGAGAAGGCTTAAATCCAGTTTTTATGAATGTCAAGTTGCAGAAGGAGAATTTGCATTTCACAGTAAGTAGCTCCACAGCCTGTTCAGTTTGTGCCAGCTGTTCCCTTTGTAGTAAAAAGCATCCAGAACACTACAAAGCTCATCCAGATTCTTCCCATTGTCAGTGACTTTTCTTCTGTGATCTTGCTGAATACAGCAGGACAAACTCGCCTGTGTTTTGCCTCATTTCTTCTTGTCCCCCAAAAAAGCTGGTCAGGTGTCTGTGAAGTGGTTTGCTCAAATTGGACTCCCTGGTGCTCCTTTGTGGGAGAAGGGGGAATTTTAAGGAAGGACATCACACTTCAGAATAATAGCCACTCAACTGTCTTTGAAGAACAAATCAACAAATTCCAGACAGTTTTCTATTTGGAGAAGGAGTTTGGCACACAGGACACCAGCAGGTGTGAGGTGTGGCCAAAATTCATCATGCTTCTGGCATTCTTTCAGGTTGACCTGGCTGTAGGAATAAGCCGTAATTTTCTAAGTGAGTGTAATAGATTTCTTGCAAAGTTTTGGGAGCTAGAGCAGGGACCCCAGAGAGCTTGCTTGACTTTCCCCGATAAATGGCTTTGTTAGGTGCCATCAGCCTCCACCTTTTGTTTGCTTCCACTAGTAATTATGTAAAAAACATCTTGGACACTGAGAGAAACGTCTCTATTTCCAGACAAGCTGTCTACCTCTTGTTTTTAATGTGAGCCAGAGTGAGATCAGTTAGTCTGCAGGACCATCTGGCCACTTCCAATATCACTGTATGCTGAACATCCTCTTGACTGTGCAAATGCATTCAGTTTTTTTTCCTTAAGGTTAAGCCATGGGACACACTGGGGCAGTCAAAGGACACCAAGACCACAGAAGATGTAACAAATCTACAGAAAAGTTTGTTCCATACCTCCACTCAGCACGGGATAAAGTGCTTCCCGGCTGCTGGTACCCAAAGAGATTAGATGTGATTTGTTGAATCATAGAATAGTTTGGGTTGGAAGGGACATTTAAAGGTCATCTACTCCAACCCCTGTACCATTGGCAGGGACATCTTCAACTAGATCAGGTTGCTTAGAGCCCTGTCCAACCTGACCTTGAATGATTCCAGGGATGGGGCTTCTACCACCTCTCTGGGCAACCTGTCCAAGTGTTTCACCACCCTTATTGTAAAAAAGTTCTTCCTTATATCTAGTCTGAATCTCTCCTCTTTCAGTTTAAAACTATTACCCCTTGTCCGATTGCAACAGGCACTGCTAAAAAGTCTGTCTCCACCTTTCTTACAAGTCCCCTTTAAGTATTGAAAGGCCACAGTAAGGTCTCCCTGGAGCTTTCTCTTCTCCACTCTGAACAAACCCAATTCTCTCAGCCGTTCCTCATAGCAGAGGTGTTCCAGCCCTTGGACCATTTCTGTGGTCTCCTTTGGACCTGCTCCAACAGGTCCATGTCTTTCTTGTACTGAGGACTCCAGAGCTGGGTGCAGTGCAGAACCAACACTACTTCGAGCAGTAGAGTTTTACTCCCTAAGGAAAATGGATGCTTTCTGCAATGTGTGCGTTGTGTGAAGAGACCCAGCCTGCTCAATGTCCTCTGTTGGACTTGAGCCTTTGGGGATGCAGTGTTGTGTGTGCACATGTTTCTCTGCACCAGCACATCCATGTACCTCAATCAATGGGCCCATGAGATGGTTCATAAAACACCTCTCTTGAATTCCTGGTGTTTAAGTCTGGAGGGTTTTTTTATTTCAGTGAAAGAGAATCAAATGTATATGTGTTTGTGTCATGCCTTTACATCAAAAAGCTAACAAGGATCAGAGATTCAAGCCATTTTATCCCAAATTTGTCTGAAGCCAGATCAGAGCATCCCTTAACTGTGGGCCAGCCTTGTGTTTGTGGCAGCTACAGCTGAACATTTCCATTGAAAACTTGGTTTTCATGGGTTAAATTTGCTACAGGTAGTGTTTAACCCATCTGAAAATGTTATTGCAAAAAGAGAGGGTTTGGCTGTTTACAGAGACTGACAGGTCCGCCTCTGCTTCCAGCACCAGGAGCGTGCCAGATGCAGGGTTTAGGAATGAGGTTTGTGAAGCTGATCTCTTGTGGACTGGGAAAATTCTGGACAAGATGAATAAATTCTTTGTTCTGCAATCTAAAGAAAAAAAAGATAAGGCTGAAGGGGAGATGTCAGGGGAGTAATCAGTCCTGTTGTTGAGGCGGCACTAGTTCTCATTTCATCATCAAGTTTCAAAAATCAAAGATTTATTTATTTTTTTTGAACACTAGTCGTGCAGCTTTGGCTAAGAAAATCAAGTCACTGCTAAGCCTGAATTTCTAGATGTGTCTAAATATCTAAATATTAGATAAATATCTAAATTTGTAAATATTAGATATGTTTAAATTGTGCAACGTGTTAAACTAGCTAGAGAGATAATGTCATATATTTTGTATATTCAGAGGCCTATATTGGTTAGTTTAGAAAGATTTCAAATGATAGGATTATATGACTATATGTGGAAGAGGTGGTCTGTTCTGTGCCTTAAAACATATCATAGGTTTATACCCTGCGTAAAATCCCAGCACAGGTTTTGGATGCATGTCATTCTGTTCGCAGAAGCTTTCTTGTGGTCCATGTGCTTCCATGTCTGATAGTGTTCTACCTAGATTAGCAATTTTAAAGCTGTTAATGTCTCAGAGATGTTAATTCTGCAGAATAGTCCAGCATATTTTTTGTGAGCGTGTGTGTGGGCTGAAAAGTTTTTACGGAAGATCAGAGACTGTGAAAATGTTGCAGTCTGCTTTGAAATAATTTCTCTGGGGGAGTAAACTCTGTTCTTGGCAGTATCCTGATTTCACAAATCTTTATCAGAAATATTTCTCTATGTACCATGTTCAGCTAGTGTCCCAAGTCCAAGAGGAGCAAACCCGTTTGATCCTGAATTCAAATTCACAGGGAAACATCGCCTGCTTTGATGATGTTGTGAAGGGATGACAGATTTCTCCTCCTTTAGAAAAACACAGGGTGGACTTGGGTCCATCCAGTCCAGTTTCCCCACACTGATGGTGGTCATCGTCAGATGCCTGGGTTGAGCGAGTACTGATACTTCCCTGTCTGCTTTAGTGATCTCCAGCAGTTTTGCAATCGGGGATTTCTGAGCCAGAAGTATTTTACTGTTTTACCAACTGGAGACCAATTACGCTTTATGCTGGAGGAATACAGCAAGGCAAAATCTGCATCCACAAACTAGCTGAAATCTGGATTCAAGAGCTATTTAGGGAGCATTAGAAGGCCCGGGAGACTGCAAATGGAAAATAAATGACCAGGAAGACATGACAAAATTGGCATTAATGCAATAAAACTGCTGCCTTGTGTTTCCAGTTGTCATATATAGTCTTATAAAAGGTAAGAGATGTTAGTGAGACCGGTGAGTGGTGCTTCACAGCTGCTTGCCCTTGGTTCAGCTAGGGCATGTTGAACAGCCAGGTTCAATGTAGAAAGGGTCATGCAGGCAATGCCAGGCCCATCACTCCCTCAGAAACCTTCCTCCTTCCAAGTGAGCCAACTTTGCCCCTCTGTAAGAGCTGCTGAAATGGCACGATGGAGTGCTTGATGCGAGGGAGGGAGGGAAAGCCCAGTGAGGTGGATGAGCAGGCTCGTGCTGTACCCCAATACAATTCTTTGTTGCCTTGTTCCCGCTGAGCCGTCTGCTTCCCCTCCCTGCACCACCAGGTTGAGACTGTCAAGTTTGGGGGGGGTCTTTGAGCAATGCTGGTGATGTGGGATGGGATGCTACCACACCGTGTGTTGCTGTTCTGTCCATCTCTGTAGCTTCTTTCATTGTTTCAGCTCTTAGCAAGAACCTGTGTAGCGTTGAGTACTGAGTTTCTTTGCATGAAGGAGATTCTTTAACATCTCCAGTTCCACATTACATGGGAGGCTATTGAACAAAATCCCCTATTTTCCCTTTCCAGCCCGTAACTTCTGCACTCGCCTGCTTGAAGCCATTGCGTTAGATAAGGAGGACTGCTCGCCCCAGGTGCTTTGGGCAGCGTTGGCTGAGGCTTGCATACCCTCATCCAGCTAGAAGCTTCTCTCTTCTTCATCCTGCCTGCTTTTTAGCATAATTAAAAATAGATAAAATAAACATGTTTCCCAGGCCTGTCCATTGGTCCCTTTCATCTTTCTCCCCTTTTTTCCACTACATGTCAACAGAACACTCCTCTCCTCTCTGGATTTTGGGGGAGAAAGAGGATTGCCTTAGCTTTATGCCTTGGCCAACAAGCTTAATACTGTGTTGGCTTGAACATATCCAAAGGACACAAGCTTCTTGTATGCAAATTTCTTCTCTGATCTTTCCTCTCACCCTCCCTCCCTCTGTCCCACCCTTCAAAAAATGTGCTTCCTTGTCCCTGTGCAAGACTCACTGTGTTGTTGAAAGGTGGTGGAGTCTGTGTGGCATGTGTTTTTTAAGAAAGAAAAAAAAAAAAAAAGAGAATTTGTGCTTATAAAGAAATCAAACTAGAAATCTAGAGAATAAGGTTTTGAGTTGTGTCCCATCCGTCCGTGT
This sequence comes from Burhinus bistriatus, assembly GCA_013397275.1. Lineage (NCBI taxonomy): Eukaryota > Metazoa > Chordata > Aves > Charadriiformes > Burhinidae > Burhinus > Burhinus bistriatus. The sequence goes on along the minus strand of VYXH01007079.1, from coordinate 34,437 downwards.
GTCCCCCCGCTCCCCGCGTTGCATAAATACCAGAATGGCTTGTGCCAGGAGGCTTGAACTGGTATTTAAGCCTATGGTTAAATTAGCTCTCTGCGAGGATGGCTAACAGAGGGCCGAATGCTGCGATGTGATTTCCTAGGGGAGTGTAAATGGAGTGAGAGCAATATTAAATGAAATTTTCCTACTTCAAGAATCTTCAAAAAAATGTAAATATAGTCAGATACAGGTAGATGCCAATAATCAATCTAATTGTTACATACCTGAAATCTTGGTGTCACTCTGAACCTGCATGCATTGGAGTTACACTTACCTATATATAATATTTTTAGAGTTGCACTTACCTACATGTTTTCTGCATATTTCACACTGATCTCCTGCTGTCTTTTAGGTGCCTGGGGCCCAGGACCTGGTGGACTTCTCACCAGTGTACCGATGCCTGCACATATACTCTGTCCTGGTAAGTAACTCTGTGCTGCCTATGAGACTGGTGCTGACACTGGACTTTGGTTTAAAGAAGACGATAGGGTGCTGCTCCTTCTGCTGAGGTGGCTGGAAAGAGGTGGTTGCAAAACACTAATGTTCACCTAGCTAGGAAGTGCATTACCTGAAGTAGAAAGTAGGTCAGTGACGGATGTATTTGGGTAAAAACTGCCCAGTTACTTCATGCAGGCCACAGAAATATAAAGGGATATTTTCTCGAACTATTGGAGACCCTGGTTTTACAATATACGTGTTTCTTGGTCATACAGTTTTCCTCCAAGAATTCATTTTTAACCATAGTAGCTTCATTACTCAGTGCAAATGGAAGAGTTGCTGAGGGGGGGGAGGGCGAGGGAAGAGAAATTGGTTTTAAATGTATTGTTTGCTGCGCTTAGGAGAACTTTGCCACTCTTTGAACATTGTTTGATGGGAGCAGATTTGCTGCTGTCCCACCTAATCCACCGTTTGACTGTATCGCTCCCAGTTTCCCAATTGTTAGGCTTTGCATGCAGTGAAAAATATGGCGAAACTGAAACTGTTCTGTGCTGGTGTTTGGTTATTGGCTAAAAAATGTTACTCTGAACCTTGTTATGTTCTTGAGAACTTTTCAAGAGAGCTCCCATCTCTGCAGAGGTAGGCTTCTAGATGAGCTACGTTTTCTTCTAGGCATTATGAGTGCATAAGGTATTGATTTTTTTTTTTTTTTACCCATTTATTTATAAGGTCAGATAAGATGCCCTTTGTAGCTTACCCTTCAGCTTTTAATTTCTGAGATGCTTCCAGCAGTGTATGAGCCTTGCTTTTGTGGACCCAAAGAACCTGTGTTGCTTGCATCCGTTCTTTAACGTTCTTTGGAGAGACGGAGTTTTCAGAGGGCTATTCTCCTGCGGTTGAGCAATCTGAAGCCCAGGCAGCAGATGAAAGGAGCACTCTGTTCGCAGCTTTCCTCTCTTTCCACAGCAGAGCCAGGCTTGTGAGAGAATTGTTTTTAAGGCACTTCTAAAGCCAGTTTCTCCAGCAATACATACAAATGAATTTGCGAAAGGAAAAGAATTGTCATAAAAAACATTTATATAAAATCTTTTTGTGCCCTCATCTGTTAATAATTATGTAATTTGGCTACATTGCCATGATATTTTATTGGAATGAAAAAGTTAACCTACCCAAAATGTGTTACTCTGTTTATCTTGGACAAAAACCTCCTCCTCAAACCCAGTGCTGGGAGCCCGGTTCAGGGAGTGTGCTAATTGAAGATTACAACTCGTCTGAAATGCTTTGTGGATTTCAAAGTGTCATTTTATTTGGAGAAACTTCAGTGAAGAATATGTATAATAAAAGCAGGATTAGGAATCCTATTTGTGTAGCTTATGTACATTTGTTTAATGCAAGGGTATTTATTTAGTTGTGTATTTATACATAAAGCTGTTATGAAAAGGATGAAGAGCTTTCGCTGGTGGATATAACAGTTTTGCACATTGAAATGGTCTCGTTTCTCCATTGGAGCTTTGTTGTTGTCTTGTTGCTTTACTTTTTAAGCTGAAATAGCAATTGATCCTCCAAAGTGTATTAGGGAAATGCTGCTCCTAGAAGACAGGTTTCATGGCCAGCGCTCTGTGGTGGATCTGGATGGGATTGTCTTCTGCTGGAGATGGGAATAGTGCAGTGAACTTCGTGATGGTGAAGTTAGACCTGGTGCAGGGGTTTCATACCGGTGGGTTAGCCCCATCCTGAGCTGAGATAATTCAGTCCGTCTCCCTCTACTCCTTCTCTATTCCAGCCAAAAGCCCTAGTAATGAGAAAAAAGATACATCAGAACTCTAAAGAAGTTGTGTTGATGAGACAGGAGCAAGAGAGAAAGGTAACCAACAGTAGTAAAGGCTCCTGAAAAGAAAATTGCCCTTTTCCTGACCTGTGATTGTATCCTGCTCTTAGCTTTCTAGGCCCAACTTGGGTTGAACAATGTCAGAGATCCAGCAAGCATCGAGGGAAACAGCCACATCAATGTCAGACGGAAGGATCATAATGTAATAGTTACCAAAAAATCCTAATATTTGTCATTTACAATAGCGTTATCTAAATGCTTGGCCTGCAGTTAAAAAGGCCCACGTTGAATAAACATTGAGATATTTATTATTTTTAGTGAAATCGACCTTCCAGTCACCTCGGTTTTATGGCTGTGCTGCTTATAAATTCCCAAAGGATTATTTGAAAAATCCTACTCATATCTGCCAGCCTTATCAGCAGGGCAGAAGTTCACATATTGTAACGGGAGGTCAGCCTTCGGTCATGGTCTTACAGAGGGGGCCAGGCACCTGTAAATCCTTCCTTCAGCAACCAAGGCGAAGTGCAATATCAAACAGGCAAGGAGACTTTTCCAGGAAATGCTGAACTTTCTCAGGAAGGGCAGAGGAGGTGGAAAGAAAGTGAAGGAAGGTCAGGCGGGGGTTAATTGAGAGTTGGACCTTGGCGTGGTGGCTGCTCCGGGGAGGACAGGCTCTGGTGGGATGCTTTATGGGAGTATTCATTGGAGATTCCTTTTCTTGTGAGAAACAGGCTGGCTGAGGATGTCTTGAGGAAGAAATGGGCATAGGGGAGGCTTTGTATATCTGCAAATATTGAATAAAACATCACAAGAGTGTATTTGTGTATTATACATGGAGTTGTACACACGGATAGCCCTTCTTTGCTCAACTAACCCTTTGATTTCATGATTTGGGATTATGTGCCTAAATGGTACCTACAAAGACAAGTCCTTACCCTGCCTGTGATTTCTGCGTGCAGCAAATATACTCTGAATTGCATGAAAAAAAGCTTTTCAGATGACAGGTTTGGTTTCAAGTTGGTGTGAATCAGTAACCACTGAACAACCTTGGTGTCTTGGTGGGAATCTTGGTAATATTAAACAAATTTATACTGTCCATTTCCTAGGAAAATTAAAAAAAGACTATCTGGAACCATGGATATGGTGGTTCTTCAGGTGCCAGAAGCATTATGTAAAAGAGTTAACAGGTGCTGCTGGCAGCAGAGCCAGGACACATGAGTGTCCTGGGCCTGTCCTGGTCTCCTTGGTCAGTTGGCCAAAGTCCGTGTCTAGTTTTAGCTGATCTTAAACACTAAAACCCACTTAGTTTCTGTTCAGCAATGATGTGCTATTTAAGGACGTTCATCTGCAGCGTGGTTAGGCTGCTAGACTGTTGGTATCAGGTACATCTTTTCCTTGAGTTAATAGAGAAGTTTGTTGAAAATGGTAATATTATTATATAAAGAAGAAACAAGAATATTTCAGTGAAGTGATTTTTGCCATTGACGTTTTTATCTTTTATGTTGTCTTTGACCAAAGTCTATGTAATGCTCAAGTTGCTTTGATCCATATCCAAAATAAATTAGGAAAGGTGAGGTTTGGGCCAGATGGTTTATCTGCTGGAGCATCTGAACAGCTGTTGGGTGCCTTGTATTTCAAGGCCAAGACATGGAATTGCTTTGCTTTACATAACATAAAATGAAAAGCAGTTTTTGTTTCATGTTTCCTGTAAGCTGTAGGAAGGCAGAAAGCAAAGAGTGAACGAAGAGCAGAAAAGAATTAAAAAAAAAAAAGCCAAAAAAAGTCAGAGTGGTTTGCATAGAGGGTGCTCCCAAAAAGTTGTCTCAAAGGCAGCTGACGATGATTTAAGTTGCCTAAGCTCCTGCTTCAGCCAGTGCTGTTGCCTGTTAGTACTCATTTAGGGTTTACCTTAGCAAGGTGGGTTTTTTTTAGCTTTATGCTAATTGGTTACCAATTACTTTGAGGTTCTTAACATGTTCATGAAGACACTGGTATTGACACTCCCAGCTCTTTGATCCGAGCTACAAAGGGGTCATTTTAGGGTAAAGAACAAGTGTCCAAAAAAAAAGAAAAAGAGCAGATTCTGATGTAAATGCAGGTTTAAAACTGTAGCTGCCTCCTAGCTGATGAAGTATTTCTGGAGAATCCCAGAGCTGGATAATTTAGATAAATAGCAGTTGACAGGTATTTACTATAAATTTGTCCTATCTCTCCACTGACGTTTTTATCTGCTGTATTGCTTCTATCCCAAACCTCTCTAACCCTAAAACTGCTTTGATGCACAAAATACATTAGGAAAGGTAAAAAATAAAAACCCCCACTTTCCTAAAAATAATCAATGTAGAAATGTCTTTAAATTCCTGTATTAAAATGCATGCATTGTGCATAGACTGTATCCACTTGATACATATTTGCTTGCCTATTTTAGTGAGGAATGTAATGTTTTATATCTCTCAGCTATGCAGAGCCAGCATGGCCTTGGGAGGAGAAACAAGGGTTTACTTCTGCTTATCACTAAAATTGCCATGTTTTGGTTGCAGAAGCTGTGCAGAGATTCATCAGCTCAGGGACTCAAGGTGAACTGTTCGCCTAAGGATGGGAAACACCACTTTGTATCTCCAAGCCGAGCAGATTTCATTTGAAGTGGAAGATGCCGCAAATCCGGTGGCGGATCATTAGTCTCCTCCCAGCCCTCCACTTAATTTTTTTTTTTAATTTTTTTAAATTTCTTTTAGAAGTGTGCTAGTGATTGTGCTGCCTGTGTTAATCCTCCTTTTTCTGCCTCTGTGGACTATTAAACTGGCAGGCTGGTTGCTCATCTGCTTGCCTATGGTGGCTGTGACACAGCCAGTCAGTCGTTCCTGCTCCCTCCCCACCTCTCTGGGGAGGCTCCAGCATCCCCACCAAAACGTTTGTTCTTTGGTAACGGGGCAAAACAATTTAAGTTTTTCTTTCAAGGGATGAGAAAGCCTCTTACAGGAACCACAATTCAAATAATAAGAGCTACCCAACCCTCTCTTTCATATGAAAACATCTCCTTTTTCTCTTTGTAACACTAGTTGTTTCTTTTATTTGATACTGAAACACAAACTGTACCAAGGAAAGTCTGTGGTTTACTTCTATTTTTGAGATCAGGGTTGTAAAGTTTTCCCTCAGTGTCCTTGGGAACTTTAAAACTTTTTTTTTTTTTGGGG
>VYXH01007079.1:288-28913 GCA_013397275.1 Burhinus bistriatus | reverse complement strand
TTTTGTGGGGGGGCGGGCAGTGGAAAAAATTTCCTTCTCGAAGTCTCTGGTAACTCCTTGTTCATCTCAGACACTTTGCAGATTGTCCCATCGTTGTGTCCTGGCATATCTCACTGTCTGCTGACTTGGCTGACCCACTGGTGCCTGGTGGAGTTAGATAGCTATAAACACAGCACTGAGATCATAGGGAAAGGCTGAGGGTGAGACACTTTGTGCACTGGATTGATAAGGACACAGGAAAAGCCATTAGAGTGAACTGGTGTCAGTGACCTGTGATAACCATTCTGTACTACGTGCTAATGGACCCTGGGTAGTGTGTCTGTCTGTAGTGGCAATAGATTTAACTTTTGTAATTGTCATATTGCTCTTTTAACCCTGTGACCTTATTACCCATGAGAAAACCACTTGGCTTCGATCAAAGAAGCAGCAAAGAAATCAGTGTTCATTCTAAGCTGGCTAGATATGATCACAGGCAGCCTTGATTCTTAAAATATTCAGCTTGGAAAACAGACACGTTAGGGGAGAGGAAAAAAAGGGGTGGTTTACTACAATAGCCCGGATGCAGACTTCTTGTCACCTGAGGTTAGGAACAGCAGCCGTGCTTTCTCAGAGCTTTGCAAAACTCTGCACCGTCACTTACTCACTGAAAATATACAGATAATTTTCCATTTAATGTTGATTTCATCCTGATTCACTCAATCCCATTCCACTCTTAGTGGCTAGAATAAGAGACTGACTCTGTTAGTCCTGACCATGGAAAATACATTGCATCTGCTCAGTATTTCACTGAATCATTCAGGATGGATGGGACATCAGGAGGTCTCTGGTCCAACTTCCTGCCTAAAGTGGGGCAGCTCTGAGACCAGACCGGGTTACTCAGGCTTTTATCCAGTCTGGTCTTGAAAACCTCCAAGGACCAAGACTGCAAAACCCCTCAGGGCAACTTACTCTGCTCCATGATCTCCTTGTGGGTATTTAAGGTGGCTGTTAGGTCCCCCGAAGCAGTCGTTCCTCCAGACTGAACAAGCTCTATTAAACTCACCCTGCGGGGCAAGTGCTCCAGTCCCAGCTATCTTGGTGGCCTCCAGTGAACTTGCTCTGGTTTATCGGTGTCTGTATTTGGGAGGCCCAAAACTGGATGCAGGGTATAGGTATAGTCTTAACGAGTGCTGCATAGAGGGGGATAATCGCTTCCCTCAATCTACTGGCTTTGTTCCTGTTAATACAGCCCAGGAGGCTGTTGGCTGCCTCTGCTCCCAGGGCAGACAGCTGGCCCATGTTCAGCTTGCTGTCTGCCAAGGCTCTTGGTCCTTATCCACAGAGCTGCTCCCCAGGCAGTCAGTCCCCAGTCTGTGTGTTGTTGCAAGAGGTTCTTCCTTCCCAGGTGCACAACTTGGCATTTCTCCTTACTTATTTTCATCAGGTTCCTGTCAGGCCATTCCTCCAGCATGTCAAGACCCTCTGGGTGGTGGCCCCGCTCTCGAGCGTATTGATTTTTTTCCCCCCTAGTTTGATGTCATCTGCAAAGTGCATGAGTGTGCTCTGTTGCCTCCTCCAAGCCACTGATAAAGATGCTAAGCAGGACAGGTCCTAGGACAGACCCCATTATGGTTCTTTACTTGTTACCGGCTCATGTGTTGGGTACAACTCATTAATCGTGACCCTCTGAACATGACCACCCAACAAATTATTTACTCATCCAGACTGTGACATCCAAATTTGGATACAGGAATATTGTGGAAGAGCACATCAAATGCCTTGCTAAAGTCAATGACACCCACTGCTTTCCCCTTATCCATAAGTCCTGTCATGCTATTGTAGAAGGCAATTAGATCGTCAGCATAACTTCTGCCTGCTAAATTCATGTTGGGTGTCCCCAGTCCCCTTCTCCGTATTCCTGAAAATGTGTCCCAGGAGGATGCAGCTCACGAATTCCCCAGGGACTGAAGCAAGGTTGAGTGTTCCGTAGTTCCTCATATCATTTTTTCAGCTTTTGTTGCAACATTTACCTTTTTCCACTTGTTGGGAGCATTTCTTTTTTAATGGTAATTTAACTGCTATGGGGAGCTCTGAGATCAGGACTGGTTTTGTTATGAGATGTTCACCTTGAGTGGTGCAGAATACAGGCCAGCTGAAATACCCTGAAGACCAACACCACTATTTGTATTGTCTAAGTGTGGGAAGGCTGCTCTTAAGATTTACTCCATTTCGAGGTGTTGGGGCTCAGAAGGGTTCCAGGAACGTTTGAAAAATGCCTCCGCTACCCTGGAGAACTTTGTGGAGGTGTCCAGAGTGGTGATATGTCGAAAATAACATGAGACAGAGACAGAAATGCACTAATTTGCAAAGAATTTACCTGAAGAGCATTGAGTTTTCTAAGGTAAAACTCAGGTTAACAGAAAGGGAAATCTCTGACAAGTATTGCCATTACGTCTTTTCTCATCCTTTGGTTATAGACTCATAATAGGTTAGACTGGAAGAAACTCATGGAAGACTTTGGTCCAACCCTTCACTCAGGGCTAAATTTGAAGTTATATCAGGGATCTCAGAGCCACATGCAGTTGAGTTTTGAGTATCTCCAAGGGTGGAGGCTGGCCAGCCTCTCTGTGTCCCTGTTGCAGTTTGACCACACTTACTGGATTTTTTTTTTTTCCTGTTAAATTAATTTGAATTTATCTTTTTGTGTTTTGTGTCTTGCCTCTCCCTTTGCTGTGTATTTCCAAGGGGAGCCTGGCTCCATCTACTCTGTAATCTATTAGATACACTTCCTCACCCTTCTTCCTCACTTTTCCTCATGTGTCATGTGGTCTGGCTCCCTCAATTACCTTGGTGGCCACTCCTGGCCTTGCTTCAATGTGTAGTACACTAGTATCTCTATAGCTGCTTTTTTGCATCACACTTACAGAGCCGTTTTTATTGCAGCTGGATCACAATTGACACTGTTCCACTGGGCTGATACTGATATTAAATAATTAGGACTTACTTTTGCTCCTAAAAATAAATAAATGGCACTCTCGCTGCCAGTTCATACTGATGTGTGAAAGATACTGCAACATAACATTAGACTCAAATTTGACCCTGGTGAATCAGATCCAGTTTCTCTTAACTATCCCCAAAATTGGAGGGAGGGCAGAGTCCCAGGAATCCCTCTTAGAAGTGGAATCTTGCCTGTGGGCTGCCCTTTGTGGCATTACCTCCAGAAAGCAAAAAGAATAAGGTGTGCATGGAAGCAGTGTTGTGAGAGATACTGGCCCTGTTTTACCTTGTGCCGTTAAGTATTTTAGTCACCCTGGGCTTCAAACTGGATCTCAGTAGAGTATATGTAAGATGTAGACTCTCTAAGACTGCTAGAAAAAGAGACATTAGGAAGATGCTTCTGCATGAGGGCTGCTGAGCTGTTTGTGTTAGTGAAGCTGTGTATTTTATGCATAAATTAACCCTGAGGGAATTATCATGTGCTGACCAGAAACTACTTTTTTTTTTTTTTGAGAAGCGTGTGTTTGTGGGGGAGGAGCGGGCTGTAAAATAATAAGCCACCATGTTTTATGCATCTCAGAAAATGGCTTGATGCACAGCTGCAGTTGCTGTTTTCCTGCTATGTATGTTGTTTCTCATCTTAAAGGCCTATATGCAGTGTATCTGGGAAATGATTGCCATCCTGTTTTCAATAAAACCCTTTTTTATGAAGGGTCTTAGGTTGGCTGGACATTAACTCTCAATCTGTTTACAAATATTTGTGCAGGAAAGGGTGAGCAATGTTCAGGACGGGCTTATGACGCATATACCCCTATTTCAGTCCTTTGTTCAGGAAGATGTGAAAACAAGGCAATTGTACAATGAACAAACGCTGCCTTCACATTCCAGAAGCGCAGCACGGGAGCTGCTTGCTGCAGGGCAGCCGTGGTCTCGCAGTGGGAAGATGAGAAGCACACGGACTGCCATCCCAAGGCAAAAAAGTTGCTTCAGCTCAGAGATCAACAGGCAGCTTGGGTCATATTTTATGAAGGGTGATGGAAGAGCTCTGATTCAGGGGGTTAATAATTACTGTGTACAAAAGCAGGGATATGTGCAACATGTTCAGAAGGTGAGCATTGCCCTCAGAGAGGTTTTCCTTGGCTCTGCTCTCCTGAATCCCTCAGAATGAGAGGTTTGGCTCCTGAGAAAGGTGTCTCATCTCTTCTCTCATTTGAAGCTGGTACCTCGAGGACTTGGGTGACTTATGATCTCCTAGTTTCTCTGTGGAGTCTTAATCATCTGCTCACAGTCACTGAGCAACCAATGAGAGCTATTATGAGAGCAGGGATTTGTCTCTTGCCTTTAAATCTTCTCTCTTGGCTTTACTACCTCCAGCTTGTCTTGCCCCAGCCATGATGGTTGTACGATGTTGAAATGTCTTGGAATCCTTCAGGATGAAAATGTTGTGCCATTTGCTTTTAGTAGTTGTTTCAAATATTAATGAAAGGATACGTGGAGAACTAGATAGCAAACTCTTTATTGTAGTGGTAGCTTAGGTGTGCCACAGAGCATGTTTTCTACAGCTGCTGCTGAATAGGAAGCCTCATGATATTTTCATGTATAGACCCTATAACTAAATAGGTGTACATTGACTCTTATGGGTGGCTACATGTGTACATATTATTGCCCTCTAGGGAAGCTACTGTTGTGTCCATCTTCACAGCATCACAGACAGAGGTTGGAGGGGACCTCTGGGGATTGCCTTGACCAGCTGCTTGCACAAGCAGGGTCAGCTGAAGTGGAGTTGCTCAGGACTGTGTTCTGTTGGGGTGGAAACTCCACGGCTCCTCTGGGCAACCTGTTTCAGTGGTTGGTCATCATCACAGGAAAAAAACATTTTTTACTATGTTCAATGGAAATTCTTCTGTTTAAGTTTGTTCTGTCACTGGGCACCACTGAGAAGAATTTGGCTCTGCCTTCTTTACTTCCCCCATCAGGTGCCTTGTACACGTTGAGATTGTCCCTCTGAGCCTCCTCTTCTCCAGGCTGAGCAGTCCCAGGTCTCTTACTGAATGTCACATGCTCCCATGCCTTGAGATCTTTGTGGCCCTTCGCTAGGCTTGCTCCAGTGTTGTCTGTCTGTGTTGTGCTGTGAGACCCAAATGTGTCTCACCATTGCTGAGTAGAAAGGAAGCATCACCTCTCTTGACCTGCTGGCAATGCTCTGCCAAACACAGCCCAGGAGTCTGTTGGCTTCCTTTGATGCAAGGGCACAATGCTGGCTTATCATCAACTTGGTATCCACCAGGACCCCCAGGCTCTTTCCTGCCAAGCTGCTTCCCAGCTGGTCACCCCCAGTGTTTACTGGTGCCTGGGGCTATTCCTTCCCAGGAGCAGGACTTGGCATTTGTTGAACTTCATGAGGTTCCTGTTGGGCCGTTTCTCCAGCCTGCCCAGGTCCCTGTGAATGGCAGCACACCCCTCTGGTCTTTAGTCGCTCCTTCCACTTTTGTCATCTGCATTTACAGGGAGTAAAGGAATGAAAGGCAGATTTCACACAACAGAGCTCCATGAGTAATGGGTAGGAGGAAGGAGAACTCTTGTTCAGCTCAAATGAGCCGAGTGCTGGTGCTTGTGCTTATGTCTCTGGTTGTGTAACACAGCTATTTCACTGCCTGGTCATTTAGGCTTCTTGACTTAATCATTTGCTATAAACCTGTAATTATTACATACATGTTGGTTTAGGTGGCCACAGCTGACAGCTGGTCAAACCAGAGGTCATGCTGGTCCACTTCTGTTTGGGAGTAGACTGTCCAACATCCCATGTGCCTGTTTGAATTCTGTTTGTATGGACCATTGCCTTAAAAAGGGGCAAAAACTAGTTGTCAAACATGGAAATGAGCTGCTAGGATATGACTTCTTTCACAGTACAGAGGGTGTAGCTAATACTGGATGTGCTGCTCCTTGATGGTGCTTGGAACAGGAGGTCTGTTTGTTAGTTTATCTTGTTTTTATTTCTCCGTGCTCCCTGACCATTCCCCTGTGTTCTATGATGGAAGAATAGAAAACCAAATACGTGAATCTAATTTTCCAACCCAAACATTTTATAGCAGAGTCTTAGGAGCAAGCTGCATTTTTGTGCTGGAACGTGGTGTGCAGAGCGGGTGCTTTTCTGCTTCTTCCTGAGCATGTGCTTGGATTTAGGGAGGGAGAGAACGAAGAGCTTTGAACTCAAATTATTTAGTGGTACAGTACTGTCTCCTCATGAAAAGATCCCATTTAGGGACTTCTTCCCCCCACCCCCCATTTGTCTGCGATTAATGCAAACCCCGGTCTGTCAGTGATTGTTAGCTCTCTGGTAGGAAGCACACAGCTAAAACACACAATATTAAGCAGGCAGTAAAAAATGACTAAGATTTGTTGCAGATTGCACTCTTTTCAGTACATTTTGCCTCCTATCTTTCCACCTTCCTATTCCCTTGGCTCCTTTGCCTCCCTCCAGACCTGTCCTTCATCTTCCTCAAGGACTCTTCTTAAATTGAGAGGGGTTTTTTCTTTAATTGATGGGAGCCCTGACAAGAGCTGATTAGCTGATGGAGATGCATCCTTCCTTGCAAAGCTTGTGACCAATTTCCACTGCTTCCTTCCTTCCTCAAGACTGGAGAGTGAGCTTTCTTCTACGAGTAGATAGTTGCCTCCCAGAGGTTTTATGCACAATGGCCTTGCATGGAAGACTCTGTGGGCTTGTCCTGAATATACTTTTTTCCCTGGCAGCTCATGCATTATAAAGTTTTAATGAATTTTAAATATATTATGAAAAGAGCACATGGTTAGAAACCATCTCTGCTTGTTTTTACACTGGAAGTGTTGGGTTGTGCTTTTCTTTGCAGAGAGCGTGGATTGAAAGCAAGTGGAGGAGAAAAGCACATCCCCTGTGCTTAACCTTACAGGTCACCTGGAACGGGAGGAGATCACCAAAAATGCAACCTGAAAATGTTTAGCTGCTGCTGTTTGAAATGAGGAAATATCTGTCTACATCATCACTTTGTAACTTTTCAAAAGTATGACTTAAAAAGGAGAAGGGGGGGGGGGTTGGAGAGGGAACTGCACTGCCATATTTTCCAGAATGAGAAACACAGGCTACTTGTTCAGTCAATTCAGTTTAGGTCAAATGTAGTTATGAAAAACAGATGATTGCTGGTGATCAAGCTGTACTTTGACAAATATCCCATTGTTTGAGCGTGCAGTGATTTCTTCAGACCATTACCCGGTGCGGGGCTTGGCGATTGCCTTCCTTCAGCTCAGAGGCTGTCAGCCAGCATGGGGCTTGGTGCTCCAAACCCAAGATCTTGGCTCCATAGGAGGAGGGATTGCACAGAAAGAAAGGCTTGGTGCAAAATGGGTGAAGTTTCCACTCTAGCTATTAAAATATGAGCTCACTTGGGGCTCTCAGAAGTGCTTTGAAAGGATGCTTCTTATGTATACGTTGTATGCTATGCAGCAGAGCAAAGGTTTGTTTGGGGGTGGTGATATTTGAGCTCCTTTCTATTAGTATATCTTAGCTCTGTGTCACTTTGAGTTGTTATCTATTTTTTTTATGGTTTCCCCTGGAAAATATTCACCTACAAATTTTATCTGTGGGGTAAGGAACCTATTAGTCACATTTCAGAGACAGGGCTAGTTGAAGCCGAGATAAATGTACGTGTCCCTGTGTGAGTCTGACCTGGTGAAAGGCTGAGCCCTGCTCTGACGCTTGCTGGGTCTCCTGCTCTTCTGCTTTGCAGCTGAGTGATGGCGCTTTGGTGGAATTGCTCTGCAAGGTGGCTGTCAATCTGAAATGTCAAAACGTCTTATATTTCAGGTGTATTCTCAAATTTCTAAGGTTGAGAAGCAATTTTGACAGATATATGCTACATGACTCTGGTTTTATGGGTGATGTGGAGGCTGTGAAGTGCCAAGGGAATGTTTAATACTATTTAGGATCTTTATTCTGGAATCAGTATCCCTTTGATTGAGAATCTCTCAGCTTCTGGGATGCAAGGGATTAATTCTGGGTAACTTCAACTCGGACAACTCGGGGGACAAGCCTTTCTTTCTGATCCTTATGGCACGTTGCACCGCCTAAAAGATTGTCTTACCAAAAAAACCCAGGAACTCATTGCCCTTGCCTCAAGTTGGTTTATAACCCAATGTGGACCAACTTGTGTCCATGGGGATATTGAGGAGAAGACTGGGTTGATCAGTGTGTGAGCAGGTGGATCAGATGCTCAGGATGTATATGCAGATGTCTGGGAAGTCTAAAAGCAGAAATGAGGTTGATAAAGAAAAGCCTTTTTGTGGTAGAAGGTCTCTATGTATCTGTCATTGGAGCAGTTACAGGAAATATTCCATTAGACGCCAGGAAGACTGAAGGGCTAGATTTGTGTATGGTCCTGGTCATTGGCATAACTTTTAGAAATGTACACTGTTACTTGATGTATTTTGTCATCTGAAAACAAAATCAAAGCTATTACAAATATGGAAAAATGGTTTGTGTTTGACTTATCGATGTCACTGGTCTTCGGGATATGAACATGCATTGGATTTTCTGTTGTGCTGCTACCACTCAGAGATAAACTTTTAACTATTAATCATGGGAGTAGATTAGACTTTCTAACAAATCTTAATTTGTACATGTTACTTTCTACTCCTTTGGAGCAGCATTAACTCTGAGGAACTGTGAAAGCTCGAGCTGTCATCTCAGAAAAGTTTAATGTCCTTCTCGCCTTTTACAGCTCCGTGTGTTCTGTGCTTCACTTCATTTGTCAGGCACAGCAACTCCAGATTTAGAGTATTTCTTTTTTCTAGCTATTAAAAAGTAAGATTTTTAAGATCAGAAAAGGCCCCCAAGGGAAATATTTTGAAGTATTTGAGTCTTTCTTTATGTTCCTTCCGGATGAATATCTCTTTTTAATATTGAGAATTGATTTGATAAATACAAAAATACTATTTCAGAAGTTCGGCTGTGCATTCAATGTTTATACAAGCAAACCAGCTCTCTTTAACTGGGATGATGTGATGTTAAGTTGCATATTGGACTGGGAAAGCCATTTTTTGCTTGGTCTAGCTTAAGTAAAAGCTGTGGTACCCAGTCCTGGCTAAGTAGAATAACAAAACAAATGATACTTGGGTAGCAGAGACTGAAAACCTTGCACTCCCTAGCTCTTGTTAAATAAACCCAGCAGCTCTAAACCGATGACTGAGCAGTAGCAAATAACACTAGATTTTTCTACTGCTATTAAATGGAAAAGAAAACACATTTCTGGTTAACGTTTAAACCTATTAAAATGTGATTGAAGTGGAATTCACATCTTGGATTACTTGGAAGATTTACTGTGGCTACTTGTCTGCCATGTTAGGAGAACTCACTTCGCCCTGAAAATCCCTACGTTTCACTAAAATCCTCGTATTTAGCTTGCACAGCTCTATACCTGCTTACAGACCCTTCCCTTGCAGCTGAGATGCCTTTGTCTGTGCAGGAGCTCAGCCTGGATAGTGGGTGAACTGATTGAGCAACCAGTAACTAAGAGCACAACTGTGAAGGGCTAGAATTAATGTGGTCAACTTTTAAGGTTTTAGCTAAAAAGGTAAAAAACACTTTAGGGTTTCAGGTAAAAAGGACATTGGATCCAAGTGGACTCTGGTCAACAGAATCTTCCTGTTGCAGCGTGCTCCTTGCACCCATAAGGGTGAGGAGCGTTTCCATCTGCCCTGTCAGTAGTGTTTTGGTGTGCCAGAGTATTGCATTTCCTCGGAGACCTTCTGTCCTAGTTCTTGCCCAAGAAACTACTTTTTCTCAGGAAACCAAAGGGTCACAGAATCTGTTGCTGTATATGAAATCTCAAGTTTGCAATTTGAAAGTTTGATCAAGTCTGTGAAGAGAGGCAGGTCTTTGTCTCCCCATCCTCTCCCATGGCTGCTGTCTTTTCTGCTTTCAAAGCAAGCGATGAACGTACATGTGAAAATGCCCTTTCTCCTGGAAAGCTGTCCTTAGCTTGTGCAGAGGTTAAATTCTTAACAGGGGAATAAACTTGCAAATCTCCCTGAATTCTGTGATGCTATGAGTTGTTGAAGGCAAGTTCTCAATACGAGCATGCTTGAAACCAGGTGTGCTGTTTGTGATTTTGCTTTAAAATTTATTTGCAAGAAAGAATCCATCTGTTTTGTACAGAGAGATTTGTTTTCTGTCTTCTTCAATGGACTTACTGTAGGGTTTGAGCATGGAGCATCAATTCTTCATCTGATCCTTCCCCTCTGCTTGTGTTTGGGAAGGGATGAGGTTTTGGGTGGGTGTAATTCCTTCCAGAACTACATTTTGCAGCCTGACAGACCCCTGCAAAGGCTCTGCTGGCTGCAGAAATAAACTTTATTGGTAGGAGAGGGAGATCCGTTGTGTAGATACAGGCAAATTGTTGATGCCACCTTTGTCCGTAGTTTTAGGAGGAGATGTTTTCTGTGTTTCATCCAGCCCGTCGAGCGCTTTGAAGATAAGAGCACCTGAGACCCAGTTCTCCGTGGTTAGCCATGGTGTGGGGGAGGTTTTGGCTGTGCTGATCGCCTGTGCTGCCACGATAGCCCCTGGATTTGGGGGTTGGTTGCAGGTTTTTGGTGGCTTTTAGCTCCTCTGAGCATGCAGCAGCATGAGTCACTTCTTCTAGCTTTGTCATGCAAGCTGGTTTTTTTTCTGAGAGAGAATATGAAATTATAAGCACTGTTCTCCCTAGTTTTTAAAGACATTCTGTTCTGATTTCTAACCTCTGTTTTCTTTGAAACTGGCACAAAATCTTATGGACAGTAGAGGTTTACATGAGCACGGGAAGCCACTGGGCAAATCTATTGGGGAAAAAAGTCCATCTAGGGCTGTTAAATAAAAAGACTTAGTTTGTGCCTCTGGCCGTCCCTGTGCTGGAAGTTGCTGGAGGCTGAGAAATGATGCTGGAAAAAGCTGGATTACGTGTTTGCCTTGTTCTTGTGTTATTTTTCAGTAACACCAGGTCTGGTGCTGGCCGGCATTGGAGGCAGGGCGCTGCGCCCATGCTCTGCCACCACAGAGCATTTGCACATGCGTATTTAGGAAAGCTGGTTGTTCCTGCTGGTGAAGTTCAGGTTTTATTTAGTTATCTCTAACACCTGCGTGACCCCTATGCAGGCAGGACACAGGGTGTCTCCTGACAGCTCTTGTGCACTGCTGTATGACTGTGTGGAAGACCTGACAGCTCCGGTCTTGCCAAGGGTTTGAGAGATGTTAAATTTTCTGATCTTTTTATTATTTGAATGAGGTTAAAATACTTCAGCTGCTTTGCAGAGCAGAGGCTACTGCTTTTTTAAACCTGGGAATTTCTGATTTTTCCTGGTTATACCAGTGTAGGTAAACAAGAATCAAGCAAAAGAGCTTGTGGCATTTGGAAAAGTATTTATTTCCTGGACTGTGCAATTGAAGGGCACTTTGTTCTCATTTTCATGCTTTTTTTCCTGCAGTTATACAAGGATTAGAAATACCTACTTATTTATTTTCAATGAAAGCTTAGATAGCTTTGCAGCACTCTTGATTCCAGCTGCGGAGGTTGAGGTGAACCATTTGAGACTCTGGCTAGGATCTTGAGAACAGAGCTAGCATCAGAAATGGTTTGTCTTTGATTTTGAGAGGAGAAGCAGAGATGTGAGCTACCCAACCCTTTCACCAAATGAAAGAGGCAATTCTATGTTCACCATTTTAGTTGCTCTGGGCTTTCTTTTTTCCCTTTAAGTTTCTAATTCTTCGATTTTCCATCACGTTGCCAATGGCAGTTTTCTATCTCTTCATTGATGACTTCCCACTGCAGGAAGATGGGAACCCCTAATCATGGCCAAAGCAAAGAGTTATTTAGCTTTCTGCTTCTGGTCCCCACCTCCCTTCAGTTGCTTGTATGTTGATCCCTTGGAGAGAAGGGGGAAAATAGTGGGTTTTTCTTTGCTCTACAGCCCCAGCTAGTCAGGAGCATGGGCTAGAGAGCTGGTGAGCATGAGAATCTGGGTCTCTTCTACCTCTGTGTCTCAATTCCTACATCTTACTCCACTCTGTATCACATAAACCATAAACATTTCATGTTTCTCACCAAATTGTGATTTCCTCCTATTGGGAAAAACTGGAGCATCTATAAAAGGGGCTGAGGTAGGAAGAAGTTGGCTTCTGGTCCAGACAGAGTGAGGTGATACTCGTCTCCAGACTTCTCATCCATAGGATTCAGCTAAGCGCGTTGCATCCCTGTGAGCTGCCAGGCTCTTTTGGGATGGAAACTCCTCCTTTTGCTAGCGCGGCCCCACCGTTTGTCATCCTGGGTCAGAGGTTACGAAAAGCAGTAGTCAATTAAAGCTTTATTAGATGTAGTTAGTAATGCTCTGAAAGGAGCCAGCCAAGCTAAGGCCAGTAATAAAGGCCCTTTGTTAAGGTATTTAATAAATTAACACTCTGCTGTGGTGGGGAGGGTGGGAGGCGATTAACAAAAGCCAGGCTCGTTAATCAGTGTGTTTACCCTCTTCAAACGCCCCGGCCGTGCGGCTCCCTAATCTTTACCCACCAGATTTGTTGGGAGCTGCGCAGGCAGCTGCTGGCCGGGGGACGGGAAGCGCCTCTGCGGGTCACGCTTGGGCCACAGTGCCGAGGACGCGCCAAGACAAACACGGGTTAGGAGGGCCACTGCGCTAATCACTGGAGCCCCTTGTTAAGTGGGGACGGTCCTTAGTGCAGGTACCCGTTGCGGGTGTGGAGTGGTGCCAAAGCAGCAGGGGTCCCCAAAACACTGCACTTTGTCTCATTCCTACTCCGCTCATCTTCAGATTTTATTATTTATTTTAAGAAAACCTCCTGCATACCGTGCTGGATGCGCTGCCAGGCTTGAACATTAGAGGGCATCTTGTCCTCACGCTTCTTTATTATTATTTTTTTTTTTTTTTGGTGTGTTTTGTTTTAGTGCAGCTTAATCTATAGGGCTGTCTTTAAAAAGCAAATAGGGCATTTGACCTGCTGTGCAAATTAGCCATATGGTGAAGTGTAATATCCCGCTGACCCTCATTACCGTGCAGTATGAAAAGCTCTCCCCTTTTCACATGCAAGCATATTAAAGTGGCCTTTTCAGCATTTTCTTCCATATAAAACTGTCTTCACTCCTGTGGCCAAGCAGTTAAAAGGGAACTCCAGCTGCAGCCAGGAGGGTAAAATTAAAGGCTTTACCCTTGTCTAAATGGAAAATAGATATTGCTTCCTATAGACAGGGCTGGGGAACAATGCTGCGCTGCTGGCTCCGGCAGTGGGACGGGGGGGTAATGGCCTTATTTTCTGGGAGGAAGGAGTCCGGCTCCTTTGAGAGAGGAGGTGTTGGGCATCTACCTTGGAGGAAGGGGGGAGAAAGGGGGAAATCTTACCTATTTTGCTCTATAGTTAACTACTTCATGGCCAAGCTGGCAGGAAGCAGTGAGAAGCTGTGCCAGGACCTGATGCTGGATCCCAAGTTTTCCCCAGGAGAAGCAGCAGCTTTTGTGCCACTTTGCATCAGAGCTTAAAAAAAAGCCGTGTACATCTTCACCTCATAGAGAACTGGCTTTAAAACCAATTCTCTGATGCATTGATGCCTGTATACTCCTTGTTTGCCTGACCAAGGCTGGCTGGGAGCTCACCTGGGCTCCCGGTGCCCTGCCTGGAGGGATCAGGAGGGTATTTCTCTCCCATCTTGTCCATCTCTGCTGATAGAGGTGGCCCAGGTAACACTGCCAGCATCTGCTAACCACATCGGACTAGTTGGTGGAGCAGGAGGGGGAGGTAACTGTATCTGTTGGACCCAGACTTCAAGCTTTGCTTTCTTGTTGCTTTTGCTTTGTAAATTTTTGTTGCTTTCAAACTTTGCTTTAAATTAACTTACCAAACCAATGATCAGAGAGAGGGAAGGGCGTGCTAGAGCTCCTACAGACCCTTCTGGGTTGGCTGTCTGCTCTTGTGGCTCTTGCTAGTTCTTGGTTAGAGTTTCTTTCAACTGACTAGCTCATGACCTTGGTAGTCTGGAGCACTGTTTTCCTTTGGGATGGCCTTTGGTCATGGTCCTTGGCCACTTTGCTAGGTCTCAATTTATTTTTATTTAAAAAGTGCTTGAGTAGAAGTCCAATAAGTCAGGCGTTTTCTATCAGTGCACCGTTGTTGGACACAAGCCCTGTAGCATTTGAAACATGAAATTCAATTTGAAACTTGGGATTTACCAATTTGAAGGAGAAATGGGTGATGGTCTTCCATCTGGGGTACCAGGTGAGGCAGAGATCAAATCCTGCCTGGGCTGGGCTGAGATGGTAGGAAGGAGATGGCTCCATGCATGTGCCCATGACCCTTTTATTTGTAGGAAGAGATACATAGCATAGTGAGATACTATCCCACAAAGCAGCACAGAAAATCGGTCTAGCCAGGATGGTGGAGACATCCTTGGTCAGGACAAGGTGAGGCTGTGACCGTTCTTCATTCTTGTGTGTTTGTTCAGCTGTGCAGGACACATGGAGATGAGTGCGACCGCTTGTGAGCGTGCACAGCTCTGCAGACCTTGGAGGGAGAGGCTCACCTCAAAAAGGTGCTTGCCACCACCGCTCTCTCTTCCCCCCACGCAGTTTTCTGGTTAGCTTTATCTTTTTGTTTTCGGTATCATGGTGGTGTTTACAGTCAACAAGCAGTTCCACAGGGCTGAGCAAGAGCCTCCTTTTTGATCCTGATTCAGCAAAGTGCGTACATGCTCAGTACTGGGCACATGTGTGCGTACCTGTGTGCCTCCATGATATTATTGGGGAATATTTACATTTTTAAAGTTAAGCATCTGCTTAAAAGTCGGACTTTGTGTTTCATTACTGGCTACTGGTGTTTTCTTGTCTTGAGAGATCTTCAAGGCACGTTAAACTTACTTTCTAAGCTCGTTTTATTGCAACTTATTTCTAACTAGTGTTCAGGCTCCTGTTGGTTTCTTTAAGTGCTCGACAATCATGTTTCCTTAAAACAAACTGCCTCTTTTAGGTAATTTTGGGGTAAAAAGTGGTTATTTGCAGGATTTTAAAACTTCTGTGCTGCTTTTGACAAGGTAGGTCCAATCCAAACTGCTGCTTTGAGCTGTTGAGCCATCAGGCAGGGGTTGTATGCATAGGTCTGGTTTTGAGTATGCCTGTGAAACTCTGGGGTTACAAGAGGGGAGTAGAAGTGGGATCCAGGTTTGACTGAGCGGCTTTTTGGCCTTGATACAATGCCAAGTGTTGTTTGGCACTTGCAGCCAAATTAAAATGAAACACTATCTATAGGGGCCATTTCAGCCAGGTGAGGGATGACACGTCACAGCACTCTTGCTCAGTGACATGGGGGAAAAGGAATATACTGTTTCTTGTTGAAAAGAGGCTGAGATTGGCTGAGCCGTGACTATAATCCCCCTGAAATGGGACTTCTGGTTCCAGTTCTGGCCCTTCCTCCTCGCAGAACATGACACGTGAGAAATGGCTGGTGATCAGGACGTTTGGAGGCCAGGCTGGGAAATGAGCCATGTGTAAAATACCTAGAGGCTTCAAAATCTCTGCACAGTCTGTTTGTAAAGCATGTTTCTCACAGGAGATGGTCATCCAGGTGGGAAGGAATCTCAGGAGGTCTCTAGTCCAACCTCCTGCTTGGAGCAAATCGGCTGTGAGATCAGACCCGATTTCTCAGGGCTTTATCCAGTCTGGTCTTGAAAGCTTCCAAGGATGGAGACTGTCAGACACCTTTGGGGAACTCTTTCTGCTGCCTGACGGTTCTCTTTGTGAAAAAGTTTCTTATTACAACCAGTCAAAATGTCTGTTTCGTTTGTATCCCATGTTGCTCTTCCTGCTATGTTGGCCTGGCTCCATCTTCTCAGTGACCTCCTCATAGATAGTAGGATTAGATCCCCAGATGTTTTTGCCCGCTTTTTGCTGCAGTGTTCCCCTGCTGGTTCGTGTTCAGCTTGCTGTCTACCAAAACTTAGAGTCTTTATCCACAGAGGTGCTCCCAAAAGCAGTGGTCCTCAGTCTATGCTGTTACAAGGGGTTCAGGGGTTATTCCTTTTCATATGCGATATTTGGCATTTGTCCTTACTGAATTTCATCGTGTTCACGTTGGCCCATTCCTCCAGCCAGCCGAGACCACTCCAAATGGTGGCCCTGCCTTCGAGTGTATTGTCTTTTCCCCAATTTGGAGCCATCTGCAAAGTGCATGAGGCTACGTCCATTGCCTTCTCCAGGTCATTGATGAAGACATTGAGCGGGGCATGTCCCACAGCCCCTGCTGTCGTTCTCCACTTGTTATGGGCCTCCATGTAGAGCATGTGAGTTAACCTACAACCCTCTGAACCCAACCATCCAACCAGGTATGGATGGTTACCAACCAGGTACTCATTGAGCTGATCAATCATCCACTTAGGTACAATGTTTTGGATTTTGGGAGCTCCACATAAATTCTCCATGTGAAGAAGGAGCCATTTGAAGGCAGACTTTCATAGATAGATGAATACTGATCTGTTTTTTGGGAAACAATTGTGCAAGCCCTTGAGATGGGCTATATAGGCATGCGGCTGTGCTTTTGTGAGATGCTGTTTAAGTCTGTCTTAAAGGTGGGAGAACTCCTGAAACATGTGCCTGATAACTTTTGTTGACCAAAGTCGAAGGAGGATGAAGACCCTCTGAAAGTCAGAGATAAACTTAAGAGAAGCCCAGGTCATGCTGTAGCCAGTGCTAATACATTAATAAATCCAGATGAGTGGTGGGTTTAAGATTCTCACTAACAATGAAGTAAGCCAAATTCATCACTGTTTACTTAAACCAGAGCTGCAGTGATGTGAATGGCATGGTCTGTGGATCAAGGGCTACAAAAGCGTTCTCTAGTGGATTTAAAACTAGGCTGTTACAAGTGATTTGGGGCTATTTCTGCTTGTTCTGTGTATGTGATTAACTGCTGTCCACAAATACACATTAAATTAAGCACCGCTTGGCTTTATCAAGGTAGGAATCTACTGAGCATATATTATCATGCACATCACCTTACTGTCATTGTAATGATATTTTAACGTAAGAGCTTAGAAGATCCACTCATTTTTAGGGAATGGACTAACGATGTTGCCAAGTACAAAGTGTTTGAGATGGCTCAGCCAATAATGGCCCCATGGGAGCGATGGGGTTTTGATGGCACGTGTTACCCAGTTGTATGCAGCTAGTAAATTATCATTACGTGAAGTACACAGGGTGCATTTCTGCTTCCAGGTAAGGAGAATTTTAGTAATCTAAATTGTCACCTACATTTTCTGGATCCAAAAAGTCCCATTTTACTGGGCATTTTAATTATTTGCTGAGGACAACAGCAGAATAAATCTTAAAGCACATTTTCCCTGTGTAATGCACAGCTAGATTTGCTTTTAGCTTTCTGCTGCTCCTGAATTATGAATCTTTTTTGGTTTTTTTGAGCTGCTGTTTTTACATTCTTGTGATCATATTCTGTTTTCCCTTATGTGGTGTTCATCTGCAATCTTAACTATCTGCCTCTCATTGCCAACTCTGTGAACTCTGAAGCTAATTTGAGAAGGAAAGTTCTGCCCGGTAATTTTAAAAATATGAGGCATTATTGAGGGTTTTTCCTGGACCAGCAATCACAATAAATGTGTAGTTTGGAAGCATAGCTCTGGATTCTTCCTGCTTGCTTAAAGAGATTGAGAATTCGGTGAAACCTATCCTCATTAAAACTGAATAGATGAATAGGAAAGGGACTTCCTTCTCCTTTCCCCACCATGAGTACTTGATTTCCCAAAATTATGGGTTGAGCTCACAAGAAGCCCAGAAGGAGCAAGGATGCTGCCTCCATAATGATATTTATTAGCAGTGTCTTGCTTCTGCAGAAGGTCGCTGGTGGATTTGGAAGTCCATGAGAGTTTGGGGCTGGGAGTTGCCCCTTCAGTAGTCTTTCCCAAGTGATCTTATTCTCAGGCCTGCCATGTGCTGTTTGAGATCTACATGTGCATCATGGGTTTTGTTGAAAAAGAAAGATGTTGCAGGTGCAATGCATCTTTACAAAGTAAAATAGCTGCTTTTAGGAGAGAGGAAGAAAGAAAAAAGTTAGTGTATCCCGCCGGGTGGACATGGAGAGCAGGAATAGGGCACGTGCATGCACAGCTCTGCTTCAAGCTTATGTGCTTGCATGCAGGTCAGCTCTGGTCTGGTATTTTTATTGAAGCATTGATTGATGAAGGTGGTGTTCAGCTTGGGTGCTATGCTGTGCTGAAACACTCAGGAGATTTTGGAGCAAATCTTTTATTCAGCCAGTCCCCTCCCTAAGCAGCTGCTGGCATTCCTGCCTGCTCTTCTGGTAGCTGCTACAAGAGGGTGAGCCTGGACAGCCTGAGTGGCTTAGTGATGCTCTCAAAGTCACTTCTCATGGTACCTTGTGTACAGCGTTTAGGTCCCAAAATATTGTCTTTGAAAACTGGAGGTAAGGATAGGATTAGTTAAATGTGAAAAACCATTAGACGTGGGGCTGTGAGAGGAGAATGGGATCAAAGTATAGGTACTGTGTGGTGTTTCAGACAAGTAGTCTATAAAACACAGGGTCTCGTGGTCTGTTCTGGATACTTTTTTGGTGTGGTTTATTTCTGTTTGTTTGTTTTTTTGCTTTTTGTTTATTTTACCCAGAGGAAAACAATACTAAAAAATAGAGTACAGAGGAGTGGTGTTATCTGAAGACCTGATAAGTTGAGTAGTCTTAAGTAGGTCAAATGTGAGAAACTGGGTGGTCTAAGCTAAAACTGCCACCAAGGGGAAGAAAGACTTCCTGTTTTTAGAATATAATACGTG
The DNA here is from genome assembly GCA_013397275.1 of Burhinus bistriatus. Taxonomy (NCBI): domain Eukaryota; kingdom Metazoa; phylum Chordata; class Aves; order Charadriiformes; family Burhinidae; genus Burhinus; species Burhinus bistriatus. The sequence continues at coordinate 10,079 of VYXH01007079.1, read as the reverse complement.
AGCGATGAAAAGATCTAGGGAGATGATGGAGGAATGCACTTAAGAGAAAAGGATGAAATTGGTGCGCAAGAAAAATGTGGATAGTGTCAAGAGAGATTTTTTGGGGAGGAGCAGTTTTTTGTTGGAGTAACCTCTCATGAGAGAGTCCCTAATTCTTGTGGCAGTCAAAAAAGGCTCACAAAAGAAAATACAGGGAACAATGCATTGTGAGGAAGATGTTTTTGGTCAAATTGGCAGGTCTCTAGGCCATAAATTTTGGGGAGACACCTAAAATGTGAATATGATCTCTGTTTTTTGGGGAATGGTTTCAAAGGTCTTTGCTGTTCATTCTCTTCTACTACAGTTAAAGCCATTTGTTGCGTTGGAACAAGGACAGCCTGACATCTAAAACCTAAGCACCCTGTGAGGCCAAAGGGTCTTCCCTCCAAGGATGAGCAGCAGGTTTATAGCGAATCCTTTGTACAATATCTCCAGCCCAGCTTGGATCACTCTTGCTTCTTGTGTGTCTAGAAAACATTTTTTTGTCTGAAAGTGCAGTCCAAAATAATCGAATTTTCAGAGAGTATTATGAAGTTGGTCCAGATTCTTCATCTTCCTCAAAGCCATCAGTAAAATAGGTTAGAAACCCAGTTTGTGGTTTGTCCCTAGTGGTGAAGGAGCTGAATAATGGGATCAGGGGTTTTGGCTCTCAGCTTCCTGCTGCCCTGTGCCCCACAAGCTGGTAGTTTCTGCCTCTCCCAGCACCTGGTGACCTGCATCATGCTGTGCGTGCTCCTGAGGAGCTGGTGGGAAAGTGGACACATTAAATGGAGAAGCTTTTTAATGAGGTGAACAGCTACAGCATAAGGCCAGGGTGATGGGAGAACAGGCAGAGCTGTGCTGGGAATGGGAGCTGCATGTGGGATGACTTTTTGGCCTTTCTTTGCTGAAGAAATGCATGGTGAGGGTGGGGTGAGGAAAGAGGATCTCTTCTTGGAGCTCTGTTGGAGGGATAAGGGAAAGTGATGTCAGCTGAACTGAATTGCTGTGGTGTAGTTTTAGCAGAAATCTTAAAAATCTGGTATTAAAAGGGCTGATTAGTTTCAGACCAGCCTTCTGCTCCTGATGAACTGCTTTCCAAGTTTCCAGTAAGTCCTTGAGGTCACCACAAAATCTTGCCTGTGTAGCTTGGGGAGATGGCATCTTATGCGTGTTCAGTAACAGGGAATTAATTACTTGCCAACTTCCATATGATGTTGCATAAAGCTAAACACAATGGCTGACGTGAGTGACCAACTGCCATGGTGGCTGTGCTGGTGGTTGTGGCTGAACCTCGGTGTGCTCTTGCCTTCAATGGTGCCATACGTTAATTTATTAAAGAAATGAGGAAAAAACACCTTCGTGTTTGAATTTGCACCACAAATTCATTGGTAGCAGCAGGCTGTACTAGGTTAGTGAGTACCTTCACTCAAAAATCTCAATGATGCTACCAGAGGTGAGTTGCTCTTGTGATCAGGCGTTTTTTGTGCCACTTGTGTAGGTTTTGAGAGATGAGGCATAGCAGGATTTAATAAGTATCTTGAATCAGGTCCCTTCAATGGTGTGGTGGGAGTGGGGCAGCCTGTTTTGTCTTGGTTCTTCTGTGGCACCACCAAAATTGAGAGGAGATGGGTAACACCAACATCCTGAGAAGCACCAGTTCCCAAGCCTGGGAGAGGAGCTCGAAGAGAGGTCAGAGCTCTCTGCTTGTAGGTCCTCTGAAGGGGGCTAGCACTTAGCTTGATAAAAATTCTAATAGTCCTCCCAGTTCCCGTTCTAACCTGTAGGTCATCGATTTCTGGCTTGTGACGCTTTCCTTTCCAGGGGAAAACAGCTTTTAAAAGCATTGAGAAGATGTATGACATGGAAATTCTGGTTCCCAGATAGTTTCTGTGTCTTAAAAGCTTTCTTAAAATGTCAGATTACTTGCAGGCTCAGCTGATGCTTGACTTGATTGCAAGAGAAAGGCTCAGATTTATACCTAATCCAGATTTGTCCCTTGCCAGGGTATTGGCACTACCGACGGTTGGGTCGATGTCCTTGGCGCAGGTCGGGAGCTGATATTCAGCTAGGATGAAAAGTATAATTCAGAGACAAAATCCACAGCATAAATCCGCATAATCTTTACAATGCATGTGCATGATCACAAGAAGGTTGTTTGGTTTTCTTTTAAGAATTTTAGCACCATTCAGAAGGGCAGCACTAGGTGGGAGAGCTGCTGGGCGCATCAGCAAGGCTGAATTTTTGCTTAAACCTCGAGTTCCAGCTTGTAGAAGACAAGGAGCAAGTCGGGCTACAGCTCCTCAAGGGTTCATTTACAGATATTTCATAAGACCCCTTTAGTTGAGGGCATCCTAAGGCAGCCTGGTTGTATAATGCCATAGTAGCTGGAGAATCATTAAATTAGCATCAGGTTTTTCTTTTAATAAATTTATTTTTTGTAGTAGAGAAGGCTGATGCCTGGTGCCTTGCTCAGGTGAGATTTGTTGTTGCGTGTTGTTTGTTTAGTGAATTCCAAATGAGATTTTTTAATTTTTTTTTTTTTTTTTGGCTCAGAACAGTTCAAAGCAAGACCTTGTCCCTTCTCTGAAGTGTTTATAATCCAATTTCAGACATAAAACAGCACGGGTGTGGAAGAGGGAGGAACAGGCAGGGATAAAACAGCAAGGTTTTACATAGCCTAGGGGACCGGGGCAGTAGGCGGATGTCTGAATGCTTCAGCAGGTCGATGGCATTTGAGGATCTTGGGTTTGTTGCCTGGGTGGGGATGCTCAGATGTAGCCTGGCTTGGTAAAACAAGCCACCTACAGAAGCCCCCAGAGGAGCGATTCAGGTCCTTGCTGCAGCACCCAGCATGGGTGGGTGATGCCCATGGAGGCGGACTCAGGTCTTTGACTTTCAGGACTGACTGGCTCCCCTCTGGAGGCTCAGACCCGCAGTAAAGTAGGGAAAGAATGAACTCAAAAACCTATTTTATTTTTCCCAACTATATAGACTGGTCTCACAGATTGCTATAACCCCCACAAGCGCATTTTCCCGAAATTCCCTGATGTTTGTGGCTTTGCATCGCTCTGCGCCCGTCAATCAGTGGAATAATTTCTGGCATTGTTTGTCCCCTTTTTCTTTTTGCTAACACTAGAAATTAGTTGTTTCACTGCCCTGATGGTTAAGCAAATCTGATGTTTATCCATGTTACGGTCCAGTAAAGGAGCTGGTTGCACAGTTCCATATAACACATCTGCATGGCGATACCGGAAAATGGGTACAGAAGAGTTCATCAGATACTCTTTCTTATACCTGAACAGTTGTTTTTTTGACTTGATGTTTTGAGTAAAATTCTTTATCTTCTGATATTTGGATTGCATTTTGCAGGAAAGTGTTGCACAGATATGCTGGAGGAATACGAGACTTGCATCTTAAATGCAGTATATTGCAGATTAACAGTAAATGCAGTATATTGCAGATTAACAGTAAATGCAGTATATTGCAGATTAACAGTAAATGCAGTATATTGCAGATTAACAGTAAATGCAGTATATTGCAGATTAACAGTTAATGCAAACCATTATAATTACTTGAATTAATCTCTTCTGTTTTCCAGGGTGCCCGAGAAACCTTTGAGAACTACTATAGGAAGCAGAGAAGAAAACAAGCCAGATTGGTCCTGCAGCCTCCTTCAAACATGGTACGATGGTCCCCTATTTGCAGTGCCAAACTTGTTCTGCTGAATGAAGGAGCAGGGCATTATCTCTGGGCTTGCTGTTGCTGATGGGTGGTCTCTAATTTATTTCCAGTTGCTCTTGGCCACCTTTGTTTTAATCTTTGCTCACTTTTTTTTTGTTACAGCATGAAACTTTAGATGGCTACAGGAAATATTTTAATCAAATTGTAGGGTAGGTATTCTTTTTGTATGCATTCTCGCTAAATATGTGTGCGCTGTGTTGTTGAGGAGCCCAAAGAGTAGGAGAGAAGAGGGAATGTTGATCTTTTTGAGGGTCCTTTAAATGGAACCAAAACAGTAAAAAAAAAAAAATAAAAAAATAAAAAAATATGATTTGGGCTTCTTAAGTGTTTTAGAGTGTATTTTATAGCACCCATGAGCTTTGCTGTGTCACTAGTGGGAGCATGGAAGAACCTGCCAGCTCTTGTACCAGCAAGCACATTTCTGGGAATTTAAGGGTAAATAATCTCTGTGGACTATGTGCATCTACTTGCCCCGCTAATGAGATGAATAGGCCCTCTGCCTTAATTATTCTTTAATATTTGATAATTATTCTTTGATTATTTTTCCTGGTAAAAGAGGTGATTCTCAAGCCTCTGTTCTTATGAGCTTCTTATTATTGCACTCAAATTTGACAAGAGTCTTCCAAAACCAGCGAAGCTTTAAGAGGAGGCAACCTAAGACTGCTAATCTAGCAAAGATAGGGTATGATGTTGAAATTTCTTCAGCTAAAGATAACAATTTCAACATGTAATTGTGACCATTGCAAATGCAATGTGTGCTGCTCACCTTCTCACATAGCTCCGTGCTCCTGGGCTGGATTTCCTCAACAAAACACAGCAGATTTTGTGCATTACTGTTTAAAATGTACAGTGCCATGCTCGCTCCCTGAAAAATACAGTTTCTTTTTGGCCAGCATGTTTGATAACTGAAGGTTGGAGTGAACTGATGACCTTTAAATGGTTGTGAGAGTGTGCTGCGTCCAGGCACAAGAGAGTATTTTTTCCTGCAGTTAACCAGTTGTAATACGTTTGCTGCTGGCTGAAGCAGAGTTTAATCAGTGGTTCTTGTTCAAATAATGGGGTGGAGAGCTTTGAGAGGGGAAATTCTGCCTTTGCACATACATGGAGTTGCATTACTTATGAGCAACTGTGTTTTAGCTCACTTCTGTAATACAGTGAAACATCATATACTGCGATGTTAAAAATAGGTGAATAAAGTGCTTAGCATTGGCTGTATTTGATACAGATATCTGAGCTTGCTCTGGAGATTTGTGGATGTGCAAATGTTGTGTCCCCCTCACATGCGGATTTTGCAGATCCCTTTTGATGTCTTGAAATCTAACTTTTGATAACAGTGCCATTTTCTTCTCTCCATTAGGTTTTTTGTAGTTGAAGATCACATCTTGCATACAACGCAGGGCTTGGTAAATAGAGCCTATATTGATGAGCTGTGGGAGATGGCGTTATCAAAAACTATTGCAGCACTAAGAACACATTCAGTAAGTAAAAGCCCCGGGTCTCTCAGCTGTTGCTTGAGTATGACTTGACATGCTGGAAATACTGGCTTTTACAGTAGTAGTCTTTGTTTTGCCTCTTTTCCAATAACTATTTAAAACCATAACATGAAGATACACTGCTATTTCCCCCAAAGCTTTTTACAGCTTTTTTTGACTCTTGATGCACTGCATTTCCCTGTACCAGACTCTCAATATGTTGGGGGACTGGAAAGAAGAAAATAGTGGTTGATATTTTTCCTGTTGCTTCGCTGATCACTTTTGAAAAGCGCCAGCAGAGGGAGTTGGTTTGTCCCGGGAAACTGGAAAAAAGCATCTATTTGGCACACTGAAGTATGACCCTGTTTGATATTCCCTCAAAGTTCATGGCAGTGAACGGGCTGCTATCAAACTGCAAATCATTTGAGTGTAAAAAGACACTAAATAGATGTCTTATTTTTTAATACTGAAGGAAGAAGTTTGGAAAAATTGCTTATTGCTTTGGTATTACTCTGCTTGAACAAAAAAAACCAAAGCCAATTGCAGAAAAGTATACTTTTTTCCAGTTTTATGTGGCCTGTTGTACTGCTTCAGCTGGGAGCACTGGAGTTTTCTGAAAACCCTATTGGTTAATGGGATGAAAAATTGCATTTGACCATAAAAAGAAAAGCATTAATGACTTTCCACATGTCTGTTTTCAAATTGTTGGGCCATTTTCTCCAGGAAAAATAAAGTATTAAATCACTGAAATCCCACCGCTGCTCCTGGAAGGCTGTGCCATCTGAAAGCATGAGGATGCTGCAGGGTCATGTTGATGCAGGCCTGCATTTAACGTGTCGTAACATGCACGTGGTGGTACCCAAGTGATAATGATGTCGTTGCTCTTTGCTGGGAAAAACCTAAAATTTCTGCATGGAGACTCAATATGCTGCTCGCTCCAAACCACACTTGAGTTTGTGCATTTACGTGCCCTAGCTTAGCATGGTCGCCCACAGGCAGTGTTGCTGAAGAGCTGCTTGGCTTTACCTGTGCAGGTGGGGATAATCCATTTGATGGGCCTGGAGCTCATTGGGATGAGGGACCACAGAGGCTTCCAGGGGCACTGTGGCTCCGTCCAGTACAGCAGTTATGTTGACTGGAAAGCTGCCTCCTTCTACTTAAGCTTCTGTATTATGAAAGGGGATAAACACAGAAATGTACACCCCACTAGGTTGTAAAGCTGTGTTTATTTTCTTTTTAAGTGGGGTTTTCTGCTAGGTGAAAGCCATGGGAGTAAGCCAGGTACAAACATGGTGTTTTTCAATTTTACCAACTTTGTTGCCATGACAAGTTTTTTTAAGTGATGCCAAACTTAATGCGTGAAGTGGCTGCCAGGTGAGCTTTTTTTTTCAGTAATCATGAAATGTTACGTGCTTTCTCAACACTATTACTGTGGTCATCAGTCATCTCTATGCACTGCTCAGCCTACAGCTCCTATATAGACCAGTGCTGTTGATCCCATATTGCCGTTGAGACTTGATGGAGGGCTCTGACGTTGGTGAGGCTGTTTCAATTTTTCCCATTCAGCCAAAACTATCACTGGATTTTCTTCCTTGCTGCAGACAGGGACATCTTTTATCACTTCTGATAGCTTTAGGGCATTATCTTTCTTTTTGAATTTCTTTTCTGGACAGTGAAATGGAAAATGTGTCTCTTCCAGTCTTTCACATTGATTAATGGAGTCACTCTTCAAGTTTCCAGTGAGCTTTAAATCTGTTTGTCTCTCCAGCTTATGATCACTGATTCTATATTTGGTAAGACTCTGTCTGAAACTTTACATATTTCAGCATACAGCAGTTGTCTGCTGTGTCCAGAGAGCACATGAAGCCTGTGGGTAACGTGGGGTGGCTCTAGGGGGATGAACAGTGCTGTCAGTACACTGAGTTGTGTCTTCAGGGTTTTGAGCAGTGTCCTGACCCACGGTAAATACTTGTATTGTAGCTCTGACCATTGATGTTGCTGAAATACAGGCATGCAGCGTGTTTTTTCTCAGTCTGAACCACTTAGCAATGCTGCCTTCGCATGGGGCTTGGGGATGCCTTGCTGCAATGCTTCATTACCGCCAGACACAACACACTAAATATTAAATGAGAGGCACTGCTGTCGTCTTGGTATGACAGCGCACTGATTTGCTTCGTCTCCTCTCGCTTCCCCAGCAGCTTCTGGGTAATCTTAGAGACACTTCAGGTATCTCTAGAGCGACCAAAATCCTTATTCATCATGGAGAGCCTCAAGAGCAGTGTGTTACGAGGAGAGATACCCTTATCAGTGTGCCTTCCCTTGCCCTGTACAGCATTAGGGTGTGGGCTGTAGGATAAAAGCTGCTGATCATAAGACTGTACGGTATGCCTATGTATTTATTATCACTCAAGTGATAACACAGGAGGGCTGAGGGCGATATTTTTCCTGCATGCTGCAGTTAAAACCATGTTTTAATTTCTCTCCTTCTTTGCAGTCCTACTGTTCAGACCCAAGCCTGGTGTTAGACTTGAAGAACCTCATTGTCCTCTTTGCAGATACGCTCCAGGTATGCAGCTGTTGGTGACCGCTCTTTATCTTGCAAAACGGATGTGCTGTTTGCAGATGGTGTCTGTCAACAGGGTTAAATGGCTGACGTTGGCTTGCTGTGGTGGCCCAGGTTCTTTTTTGGCATTGCGGTGTGTGAATTGTGGTGCCTGATGGACAGCCTAGTTCATTCTGCATGTGGAGTGACCCGCCCATGGGCAAGGGCCAAGCCTTGGCTACCTTGCCAAGCCTTTGTGCCTTCTGCCTGCACCCAGCCCAGCCTTTAATAGCCGTTGGTCCTACCACCTCAGTAAATCACTGCCTGAATCTTTCTACTGGCACTGTTCACCTCTGTGGTGGCAGTAGGGGAGATTTGCCCATGTGCTCCCTATGAAATAGAGAAAATAATCCTCAACTGCCTGTTGGTGACTTTTTCTTATCTGAAGTTACTCTTTCCCCCACCTCACTGCAGGGCTACGGCTTCCCGGTGAACCAGCTCTTTGACATGCTGTTGGAGATCCAAGACCAGTATAGTGAAACCCTGCTGAAGAAATGGTCAGGAGTTTTCAGGTAAGAAGCTCTTTAAGCAAACTCATGAGGTGTACCTTACAGAGCAGCTTTGGCCCATAAATAGTCTTTTGAGAGACTAGTAGCAAGTTTATGTTTAAATTTTGGGCAACAGTAAGCTTCAGCCTGGCCTCTGCTTGGACCAGGGAGAGCCAATTTAAACACAGTTGTGAGGATCCTCTGTGTGGTGAGATCTGTGCGATATTATCGGTGTAGACCAGAGATTTTACGTCCCAGAGGGATAAGGTTATGTTTTCATTATGAAGCTCACACTGGTGTGGCAGTAGAGTTACTGCACTCTCATTCCAACACTGAGCCGCGTGTGTCTCGGGACATCAGTGGCATATCCCTATGCTGCTGTAGGCACATCTATGAGCTGAGCAGTTGCCCGCTGGTAGGGCATGGTATATTATCCAGGGTCCCATCCTGTGTTTCGGAGTCATCAGCTCATCCTGTGATGGTCCTCCAGGACATCCCAGGAGGACTGAGGTGTCTCAGAGCATGGGGCATTGGGAAGACGTGCTGGAGGATTGTTGATCCCTGGTAGCTCAGCATCCATCTTCCTCAAGTCAGGCAGGACTGAAGCTCACCTGGGCTTTAGCAGGGGCTGCTGCTGAAGCTCCAGTCTCCTCCTCGCTGAGGAGACCGGCTCCAATGTAGGGAAGTCCACACTGGGGAAGGGAATTGAGGTGAAAAGGGCCAGCAAGGGGCTCTTTTTGGGACTTTTCGAAGCCAGGAGAACCGGCTAGCTCTTGCCGGAACCGGCAGCTTGTGGGAGGGCTGTTGACGTGGCAGGGGTGGAGCCAGCACCACCAGCGGCAGTTTTAAACCAGCCGTTGAGAGTGCAGCAACCAGGTTGCTGGACACTGAGCAAGAAAGCAGCAAGTGGGTGTCACCCAGGAACAGGAAGCCATGGTGTCTACTCGGAAGAGGACCGTGGCATCACTGCGCTCTGCAGGCACCAGCTCTGATGCAGCTTCCCAGACAGAGCTCTCCTGGGAGCACACTGGCACCCAGGTGTCGGGCTGCAGGGTGGGCCCTGCACCTACGCCAGTGTCGGGTGTCAGCGGTGAGCATGTCTGCAGGAGGTGTGCCCAGGTAGAGGAGCTCCTCCGCTTAGTGATGGAGCTCAGGGAGGAGGTAAGCAGGCTGAGAACTATCAGGGAGTGCGAGAGGGAGATAGATGCTTGGAGTCGTACCCTGCCTCCCTTGAGAGAAACCCAGCAGGCAGACAGAACCCCTGCTACAGAGAACTCCCTGTCCTCTCTCCAACCGACTGAATGTGGGGAGAATGGGGCAATGACAAGATACTCCTGCCCGGCCCAACAGGCGCTGCAGGTGTGTCTGCCCAGTGACTACCCCACCTTCCCAGGTGCCATTGCAGAACAGGTACAGTGCTCTGCGAGGGGAACTGGACAAGGGTGAGGATGATAGTCCTTCCAGTGT
>VYXH01007078.1:66233-93308 GCA_013397275.1 Burhinus bistriatus | reverse complement strand
GGAGGAGAGAAGGGCTGGCTCGGTCCCGTGCTTAGTCCCCGTCTGTGCTCCGGCTGCGCCACGGCACGCTGGCCGGGCTGTAGCTGCTGTGAATAACGGGAGGACGCGCCAGCCACCGCTTGAAACTTTGTGATGTGTGCCCTGCCTCACCCCCCCCACCCCACCCCCAATAAATACAGACCCTTGTGTTTTTGGTTTTGTTTTTGTTTTTTTTTTCCTCTACCCCACAGCCCCTCGTGACAATACTGTACGATTTAGCAACTTTCTTAACTTATACATTAGATTTAAAGCCTGCATAGACAGGGACTTTTTAGTGCTACTGCCCTGGCTTTTTCATGTGCGTTTTTATGCTTGGTGTGTTTGATATCTGTGGGGGTCCTAAATGCACACGTATTTGGTATTTGAGAGTGAAATATGTAGAAGGGCATTAAACATCCCTTTTCATGTTAGAGTATGTTCCTGTTTTGTTTGAATTTACATGAGTGACACATCCTATGTGAACACGTAGCATTTCGTTATACTTTTAAATAAGCCAACTTGTCTTCTGTTTGCAGGAAAGCAGCAGTGCTTTCCAAGTAGCTGACATAACTTTTTCCCACTTTGTAACAAACCTGTGCTATGTGGCTTTGATGCTCTGCTGTATTTTAATGCAGCTTCTTTTAACAAGTTGCAATGTAAGAAAAACCTAGGCGACATCTGAAACTTTTTGACCAAAAGTATTTACTGGGTATTATTTTCAGTTAATTGTACCTGCTAAATAATACATAATAAAGAGATGGCTGATACAGTTTGCTACATGTATGTGCTAGTCTTTGGAAGACACAAGGAGGTGGGATTTTCATACTTCTAATCCACTCACAGACAAAGCAAATTGCAAATGATGGACATATTATAGGTTGACTTACAGTAATGATTATTGTCGCTGAGACAAATGTCCTTCTGTAATTTCCTTTTTAATGTGTTGAAGCAAATTGTCAGTACTGTTACAACTTTAAAATATACACGTGTGGAACATTAACCCCTGAAGAGTTGAGCTTTGTGGATATTTCTGTGAAGGAGAAGATCAAGTCTTGTATGTATAAGGTTAGTTTTTCACTGAGCAAAAGCTCTTTTAACCATCATCAAGATCCTTTCCTGCTTTCCTACAGCTGTAACTCCATGTCACAAGTGAATCTTTCAAAGGAAGGTTCTTCAGTTGGTATTGGATTGCCACTGTATAAAACGATGATGTAGAGATCATTCTGAGGAGACACTTGAAAGTAAAGACAGGCCGAAGAAGGGCTGGGAGGATTTTATAGTAGAGTGATACAAAAGAAGATAAGACGGGTATTCGTTAAGGCGGGAGGAGAGGTAACATTTGCTTCACTGGAATAAAGAGATTTAATATGGGGAAGCAAGGTTCAGCTACGTTGGGGTTGTACTGCGGTTAGGTAACGTAGGCTGTATTTCCATACTTAAAAGCGTTCGAAGTTCAGTTTTTCATGCGGTAGAGAGGAGAGGCGCATTGGTGCTGCGAAGCAGGTTTTATGGTAGATGCGAATCTGCGGCGGGTGTCTGTCGGTCTGTTGGTTGTCCATGCGGGGACCCCCTCTGCCTCCCCGGCTTGCCCCCTCCGCTTGCTGCCGTTTCTGGATGTTCTTTCGGCTGGGAAGCAGCGGGGTGAGGGAAGGTATGTTGCCGTGTCAGCCTGAAGGCGGAGAAAGCTGGCAGCGAGCCCGGAGTTGCTCCATAGAAGGAGATGGGCTAGCTGCATGAGGTCATCACTTCACAGGGAGGAGTTTTTTTGCAGTGTGTGGGAAGTGGGTCTAGGGAAAGGAAAGGGGATTCTTTTGCTTGGGGGGGGGGAAGGAGGAGCAGCAAGAGAAGAGAGGAAAGCCTAAGCTCATTCCAGCAGGAAGTAAACTGCATATATGTTCCTATCTTAAGACAAAACTGTCCACTTAGTACAGTCTAAATTATAGTGTTGATGTATTTGCCTTATAAAGATGGATTTTGAAAACTTAATGGAGAGGTTTATTATACAGTAGATACGGTTTTGGAATTGTTGAGCATTTGCCATTTTATTAGGGAGTTAAAGGGTTTAAAATACTGTACATGTAAATACGCGGCAAATGTCCGCTATATAAGATTTGCATTAGGTAACTAGCATTTCTTTGGAAAGATGTATTTTGGAAACTTTTTTTAGTAGTGAATCAGTGGCATTGGTAGCTTTGTTTCCAGGGTTTGAGAGAAGATATTTACCTTTCTTTTTAAGAGATACGTGTGTGGTTGTGTACAATGCATAGTAAGTTTTGGAAATGGTTCTTAAAAAGCAGCAAGGGTGCTTCTAAAATGGATTTTTTTGCATGGGTTCCCCCCCCACACACACACACTTTTTTTCTTTTAGGGCAACTTCATGGGATGCAGGATTTTGATTCCTGTCATCTTGTAACATGAAATCATATTTGAAAACATGACTGCAATATTTTCTAATTCCTCCTGCAAGTTTAAATGCAGAGTTCAGACTGGTTTTGAGTGTAATGAGTCTGAAGTAATAAGGGTTTTTTTTGTCCTCTGTGTTTCCCTGGTGATCCTAAAAATATATTCCCATAAATTAAGACTTAATGCTGTTCTTAATCTAAGTGAGTGAATTGTACTTCATAACATCATTCTGCTTTGGACCTCAGATTACCATTTGCTCTATAGTCACCAGCTTCCTTTGCATTGCTACCTTTCTGCACTAGAGGGAAAATTCCAGATGGTTTAACCACATGCAATTTCAAACTTTGCCACATCTGAGCTTCTTACTAACGAGCTCATGGCACACAGATGAGTGTCATAGCAGTGTGTAGAGGCAACTCTCTATACTCATAACTGTACTGTGGTTTGGTGACTGTTTTCTGGCCAGTTGTTCAGGTTTGTCAGAATTTCTGATCTTCAAAATGTGTTGATTGGCTTGTTAGAACACAGCTCTGGCTGCTTAATCTTGTCTATGTTGTGAACTTGCACCTTGAGCTGCCAGGATATTTCATTACGCTTTCTGATACAGTTGCTCTTGTTTTCTGCTAAGGGGAGAATTAGCACTTGAGCCAAATCTTGGCCTTATGTTGTTGATAGCATGAACGTGGAGTAACAGCAGTAGTTGCGTACCATGAGATATTTTGTGACGTAGCTCTCTATTAAGACAATCACATAAAACTTACAATTGTTAAGGGATAAATAAAAACATTGCATGTATACGCTCAATCTGTCCTTTAGGTATACTTTACAATATTGCTTACAGAATACTGTAGTCCATTTGGAACCCTGTCTTATTAAGTGCTAGCAATGCAAATACTTAATGAATAACTACTTAATAGTTTATCATGTATTAGGCATTTTTCTATATGGTATTCAAGTCTTGGTCTGAAGACAGTCCTTTTGCAAGCCTTCTTGTAATTGTCATAATTTGATCTTAGAATCTCACAACCTTTTTTTCATATTATGGTTTTGGAAGGGATTTATTTTAACACGAGGAGCTGAGACATTAAGAAATCAAGCTTAACCATCAAAATAAATTACCATAATTAAGACCTAATAAAAAATCAATTACCTTTTAAGAAGGGGCAGCCTGTGAAAAGTTTGTGAATTGTTGCGTATTATGTAAGCACTCTTTGCCAGAAGCAGAAATGGAATCCAGAATAATGTTAAAGTGCATTAATCATGAGCCCTTTGTTCCCTGAAATTGCCTGTTTAGAAACTGGGAGACATACAATTACAGCAATAAGCGTGATAGAGTCGTGAAGATGAGCCCCTCTGACAGAGTGCTGAATCATCCGCAGAGCACTCCATCCTCTGTAATAAATGAGTCAGGCATTTATGGAGAAAAACACTGTGGAAGTAATTACATGATCACATAATGCATATTCCAAAGAGGGTGGCATTTAGTTTTTCATCCTCAATTTGTGAATCTCCTAATTTCAGTACTTGATTTGTCAGCATTGCTGCTTCTCTCCAGCTCTGTTTATGCCTAACTTTTTGCTTTAGAAAAATTGGAAAATCTTGTTCCATACATTGACAGTGTATTGTAGCTTACATGGTTCGTCATCACATTTATAAAGTTTGCTGTTTAAACTCAGAATGCCAGAAATAAGTTGTTTTTCTCAGTACAAAACAGACGAGAGAGGGAAAGGGCATAGACTTAATGGTTATTTAATAAAGGGAGGAATAATTTTATTGAATATTTGGTGCTGTAATGCTCAAACAAATAACATATTAATAATGTCTTAGCTGGTGGAAATTGTTAGCTGCTGGGCTAGTGAATCACAAAATTTACCCTTGGTGAACCTATAAACAAATAAGATTAGGGTCTTAGGATAAACTTGCTTAGTCTTTGAATATTTAAAGTTTGTCCTATCTGCTATTAAATTGTATGAGTTTGTTAAAATCTATTTAGTGTAGTGTACTGTCACTCTGTCTGTTAAAATATAGCTTTTGTGAATTATGCAAAAGCTTTCTTTAATGTTTTGGGTTTCTTTCAGATAGCATCTGACTTCCTAGCTGTGGCTTCTGCTTTGAAATGTTGATGAATGTAAAATAGTACCCCACAGTATTTGTATCCCAAGTAAGTTCAGGAATTCCAGGTAAGGGGTACAGTCAAGTGAAGTGGCTAATTTTTAAAAATGTGGCAGCTTGAACACTGTAAATAATGGTATTTTAAAACAATTGTGCTATCTCTTCAGCAACGTGTTATGAGAAATGCTTTTGTAGCCAATTTAAAGGAAAATCATATAGCTTTGGACCACCTTTTTACTGATTGAAAGCTATAAAGCATGGAATCAGAAAACCAGACACTTGCTTATTGTTGGTATGAGTATATTTGTAGTATGTTGGTGCTGTGAATAGTGTGTTTTCACCCAAGGAGAGTATCTTTTCCATAATCTCCATAATATGGTTGTTTACCAGGTCAGCAGATATAACTGAAGTTCACCAGGTAAAAGGAAATGCCTGATTTGCCAAATACAGAGAAATGTTAGCAGTTGATGTGCACAGCTGAAAAAGCAAAGAATTATAGAGTTAAAGGTCTGTAACAAAGATAGAGGAAGGCCTTTTAATACCCAGTTCTGCCTTCTGGATTAGGTGAATGTTGAAATTGGAGTGGGAAATCTGTCATCAGTGAATGTGTTAAGTAAATCTGAAGCTACTATTTTAAGAAATTTAATTGGCATCTAGATCATGTAGTTTATCTAAATTATTCTTTTTTATATGAGGAGGTAATTACACCGTCCTTATTGAGGTCAAAATCTCAGTTTGATTCAATCATTGTCTTCCTCCATGACCTCTTAGTTTTCCATGCTGCATGCTTTCTAACTCTGCTTTTCTGGAGCCAGCTGGTACCCTCTGAAAGGAGACCTGCCCACAGCTGCCGGGGTTGTTTTCTCCAGGCTCTGCTCCAGCCACAGTATGGATGCACGCTGCAGCAGATTTCTGTCCTATGCAGAACAGTCTTCGGAGGTACCCTATCCCTGTATGCCCTATGTCCTCAAACCTAAGGCTTCATATTTCCGCCAAGTATGCAGTGCATACCCTGCTTATCATGCTGCTAAAACATCATTCTGATGGGTTGTGACATGGTGATCTCTTGTGCTCTAGTGTTTCATCACCAAAGTCCCCCCAGCCAGACTTGGGGAGCCTAGGGGAGATGTAGGGATTTGCAGCGTAGATGTGGCTAGTCTGCTTTCAGCAGGTGGCTGCTGCCATTTCCAAAGCAGTGATTAAGCAGATGGTCGTTAGTATTTGACTATTGCAGTAGGATGGCTTGTGTCCTTCTACAGAATTTTTCTCAGATTAAGCTGGGATTTCAGGTTTAAAGATGCAATCAGTCAAATTCCCTTCAACTGTCTCAGAGTACAGGAAGGCAAGAATTCTGAGGGACCTAAATAACCCTTGCCTACAATACAATCATTATTATCATCTTGACTTTTTTTTTTTTTTTCTGAGGAATATCCGTGAACGGTGCTATGTCCTGAAGAACATTGGCCTCGTAAGTGAAAAGTTAGCTGCTTGGTATAATTTCTGGAAAGAATACTTTTGATATGCAGAATGAAGGACTGGGAATAAAAAACAATAAATCTGTTGTAATCCGATCAGTTAGGCTGAGTCTTATGTAGCCAAATAAATTTTCACGTGAAGAATCCAAGCATATTATTTTTGCTCATATGTGCTTCAGTACCATTTTTCCAGAGACCTGGTAGGTTAAACATCCACAACTTTTAACTGCTTGTTGTAACATCCGTTAATTAAAACTTGATCCATTTATACATTTTCAAATTAGCATAATACCCTTCAGAAGGAGTGTTCTTTATAACTGGGAAGGCTGATGATACCCAGACAAAACTGATTGGATCTAAAAAGATAGAGAGGTGTCTTCACGTATCTTGAAAAGTTAGCTCTGGTATGTGTTCGTAAAATGTATGTATTAAAATTTGTTGTGCACTTCAAGTGTTTAAGAAGGTGCAAATGCATAGTTCAGCCATCTGTGGTGACTCTGCCTTTCTAGTGAGAGTAACTGTATCCATTCAACAGCGAGAGTTATCACAGTGAGTATCTTTTAGGGTACGGAGTGTGTGGAGGAAAAGTCATTCAGATCAGGAACAGCAAACAGGGGCTTGAGGTAACACTGTTCGCTGACCCATATGGTATGTTTCATTTCCTGCAGTGTAACAGTCTGAAATGTCAGCTATTGGGAAGGGACAGAACTTTTTCCTCATGAACCTGTGTTCCTCACAGACTGGTTTTTGTACAGAGTACTGTATAATTGAGCAATATTAAATGTGATACAATGGTGCCAAGCAGATAAGTGACCTCAAGGAGACTGAATGAACAGTGTGTAAACTAAGTAGAGGGTTTAATGAACCAGAAGGATGTTAATTAGTTTAATGAAGGAGGAAAGAAGAGAGACCCTGATTACTCTTTGAATTTCTTTTCAAAGAGCAATAAATACTGGAACTAGATCATGTTTCTCCTGAGGAGACCAGTATTGTCATATATTACAGACTAATGGCAGATTTTTAATCTAATCGTTTTGGTTTCAGCAAGAAATTCTGGCTGATATTGGGCCATAGGAAGAAATTAAACTGCCTCTAGACTTTTAAAAGTATTTCACATCCTGTGGATTTCTGTTTTTCTATGGCTGTCCTTAAATCTCAAGAGGTAATACGGTGCTTCTGGAAGAAGCTCCTAGCAGTATTCTGGATTTCTAAGTTGAAACGTGCAATGGCAGCAGCTAGAAGAGTTTGGAGACCTGAAGTCTTTTTTGTGATGATGAGAGACCCTTGGTACTGTGTCAATATTCTTCCCTCCCCTGTCTTCCCTGAAGAGAGATTTCAGTAGGTGGCCTCGGGATTGAGGGTTTGCACTTAGATTATTTTTTTTTGGGGGAGTGGGGGTGTTTTCATTCTCACTTGCCATGTATTTATCTCAAGGCAGATGAATATCAAGATGTGGTATGTTACCTTCAGAGGTGTGGGTTTTTTCCAAACCAGGAAGACTGCTTCCTGCCTTCAAACTGGAAAGTCAGCATCTAATTGAATGAAAGAAATCAGCAAAGAAATAAGTTAACTGTGCATAGACTAACTCATTAGGCAACAAGGTTACTATAGCTGCTTTTCAATTTCAGTGTTGACTCATGCTGCCACTTTTCCAAACAGTTGTTTCCATCTTCCCTATTCATCTAAGACAAGAAATCTCTTGAAAATGCAGTACTTCAGTTGTCTTTTGTTGCTCTTATTTGTTCAGAAGTTTCTTTAATGCACTATCTAATATACACTGTAAAATGAGTCCGTGTCACTGATGTGTATATTTAGCTGCTTTTTTCAATTTGTGGCAATCTTTTGGTCGTTTTAGCATTATATGTTTCTTTGTAGTTCTAGAACAGTCCTGTCCTTTAGCCTGTAGAACTTGTAACAGGGTTGGAGATATGAGAGCGGAGTGCCTGCCACATGAGAATCATTTCTATGAGCTTCATCCTGCTCGGTCTGTTTTTCTGTTAAGATGTAGTATGGAGATGAATGTTGCAATACCGCAGAATTGAGAGTTCAGTGAAAATTCCTTGGTCAAGTACTCTCTATTGAGACTGTGCATTTCTTTGGCTTTCCTTGCTGCCTGGAACTTAATATAAGGAAAGTTTAATTCCTGCAAAAATACAGGAAGGAAAGCTTTCTTTACTTGTAAGCATGTGGAAGGTAATACTGCTGTTTTCAAGAGTTAATAAGAGCACAGCAGTGAGTCCTGAGGCACGGTGGCAGAGTGTGACCTGTGGCAGCCAGCCTAGCTCTGCTTTTCCTAACCTGTAGCTGCGTTCACCTTCTTGTACTCTTCTGCCTGGTGAGATTCAGTCTCTGGCATCTGCCTTGCTATTTACCTGTGACTGTGAGGTAGAAAATTCTACCCGATGGAAGCAAAACTGGTTGAGTAACTGCCTAAAGAGCACTTATCGTGTGGTTCACTACCAATTGGCAGCTCTTCCCATTGCACATTTTTCTCAGGAGACCTGAGATGATAAAATAAAGGACATGCTGAAGAAGTTTTCAGGCCATGGGGAGCTGGGAACAACTGCAGGTGTGGCCGAGAATGAAATTGCTATTTAGAATAATCTTGGCAAATGAGAAACATCATCTGGAACAAAGCAGGGTGCCAGTGAGTACGAAAGCAGCATACTGTCTGTAGGCTGGGCTGCATGGGTGCATGATGAGGGAAGAAACAGGGTAAGGTGCGGCTCTGTGGAAAAGGACCTGGATTTTTTGGATGACAAAGGACACAATGTCATGCTGTTGGGAAGAGGTTAAAGCACTCGGGCAGGAGCTCAAAAGTAATTTGAAGTAATCTCTGCTCTTCTCAGGGTTCGTGGATCCTACAGTACCCCACTGTTTTAGGATCTGAACTCTAAGTGAGATGAGGACTGATTGGAGGGTGTTCAGAAGACAGCAGTGGTCTAGAAAATGATTTAAAATGAAAGACTGAAAGAATTAGAACTGCTTAGTCAAAACATAGGATATTCCAGTTGCGAAGAAGTGGCTAGCCTATTCTCTGTTTCTCAGTCACAGGGTGGGAAAGGTGAGATTTGGTCATTGAGAAACTTTTTCCTTGTGTTAAGGGCAGGGGAATACTAAATCAGAGCCTGAGAAGACTGAGTCTTGACAAAAATCTTTCTGTCACAGATGTGGTTCTTTGGTGGAAGAGGGAAGAATTAGATTACGTCTTTGGATTGTAAGCCTTACACCTATGTGATTGTTAGTGACTTGCTTCCATCACGTCTATTAGTACTATTTTCACGTGTGAAAAGAATTCCAACAGGTAAGTGAAAACTTTGAGTATCCAACAAAGGAAGTGTATCTTGTAATTCTAGACAAAGGGTTTGAGAGTTGTTTTCTGGGCTTTTATCTGGTTTATTTTTTGGTGGTTTTTTTGTTGTTTTGGTTTTTTTGTACTACTGAAAATTGTAAATCCTATGCTTTGATGGAGCTCACTGCTTCTTATTTGCATGTGTTTTTAATAAGATCACAGCTGCACAAGCTGCTAGGGAAAACTGTGGTCTTCATACAGCTGCAGGGGTAAGGGAGTGAGAGTGTGCGGTGTGAGGATGTTTGTATGTGATTAAGTGAAGTCTATCTAGCTCAGTACTTGCTACTGTCGGATGAGAAGGGGCTATTGGCACAAATGTAGAATAATAGTTCATGTCGTGCTTTTGCAGCTTAGAGACATCTTAAGATGGAAGTTCTGCTGTTCAACAGATCTGTTTTTTTCATGAATTTTTATAGTCATTTTTGAACCTGTTTGCTTCTTGGTCTCAAAAATGTCTTTAGGCATTGAATTCTCTCATTTAATTATTTACTAGGCAAAGAAGCACTTAAGAGCAACTTTCTAAAATTTCATTTGATGTTCCTGTGTTCTTCTGGGAAGCACTTCAGGCATTTGACATACCATGTCACTTTGTGCTACCTTGATTACTTTTTTGTGTACTTTGATCTGACACCCCATCATACTTACCTGTTTTATGAGCTAAAAAATTCTCTTTACTTTCTTTGTGCAAAAGCTGCTCCATACTCTGGTCAATATTACCTGTACTTTTTGGTGCTTTGTGTTCTTAATGAGATAGAATAATTTGAAGATATAGGAACACCACGAATGTATCAGCAATGTAAGAATATGTTATGTTCTCTCTTCCCTTCATTAAAAAAAATTCTGATATTCTGATTGGTTCCTAACGTGACCACTTCAAAGCGCTGAATAAATGTTTTTGAAGATGTGTGTTCAGGGACTGCCAGACCTTTTTTCTGGTAGTGGCATTAGATAACCTAGAGTTCTCTCTCCTGGTGTATTACATTGTATTTACTGATGTGTGACTTCATCTGTTGTTTTATATGCTTGTTGCTCAGTATTCTGGGGTTCTTCTGCAAATATTTTAATCGCATGTCAGTTTTGGTTGCTCATAATAATTTTGTATAATTTGCAAATTTAAGCACAGATGATATGTGAAATGACAGATACACAGGTGACCACTCTGAACAGCAGCCCAAGTTCTGGCACAGATTCTGGTGAGGCTTCTGACTCTCTCCCCTGTGAATCTTTGTCTCTTAAGTCTCACCCTGCAAGGTCTTCAATTCTGTAACATCTTCCTATGAGAGACATCAGGAGAAGCTTTTTAGGAGTCTTTTGTTCGCTACCACTTCCAACACCTTTATCCATGGGATCCTGGATTCCTTCAAAGAGCTCTTCAAGCTGCAAAGCATCTTTCCTTTACAAAAGCTGCATTGGTTTTTTTCTCTCTATTATTCCAGTCTACAAATTCTTAAGTATGGTTTTAACCACCTTGCCCGATATGGAAGTCAGACTGTCTTTGTTGCGCTTCTCCTGATTGCCTTGTCAAGCTCTGAAAAAAATTTGATGTATTTTCTACTCTTCATTCCTCTTTACTTAGGTCACCTTAAACCTAAGTTTTTGCGGAATTAATAGTTTGGCAATTTCATATTTGATGCTTTAACACTTCAGTGAATAGTATCTTTCTCTGGTGAATTCTTACTATTAATTTGATATTTTTAAATGTTCCTCTGGTGCTTCATTTTGAGAGAATGCCGTGTATATCCCCGGTCTAAAGAGGATCTGATGTGGGACTGGCTTTGACTGTCTCGGCAGTATTTTCCGAAAACAACAGATGATCTACGTTTTCTACTTTATCCTTATCTTCTTGTAATTCTTTCTTTTATATCTTCATTATCGAGTGGTTTATTGCATTGAGGCAGCAAGCTGTCTGTAACTATCTGATTCTACTATGTTTGAGCTCAGAAACAGCAACAGGAATTTTGTAATGTTTTATTGCTCTCTTACAGATGACTGTGTAGTTCACTGGCAAGGTTTTATAATATTTCTGCATAGTAGCTAGTGTACGCCTATCAATTAGAGCAGTATTGGACTTGTTTTACCAGTTTTTAATTCTACCAGTGACCCGTATGCAGATGAAAATATGCACATAGATATAATGTCAGTAGTAACTGGAATTCTGAAGAGAAGTTGCGTTTCCATTTTATTTTTATATTGACAAACAAAATTCTCCCTTCTAACGTATGCGATAGAGTAGTTCTTTTAAAAAAAAGTGTGTTTTTTGTCTGTGTGCAGAGAGCAGAAGATACAGCTTGTGTCTGTTTAAGTGGCTCCAATCTGTTGTTTCATTTAATATATGGAATTTTCAGAAGGGGTTCATTTTACCATGTGCAGTTCTCTAACATCTGCTTGAAATCTGAATGTGCCCAGGTGCTGGTGGTAGCATGTATTTTACTTTCATGAGTCCCATTTGAACCAGGAAAGGGGGTTAAAATAGTGTTCCTGTCCAGGGATATTCTGGTGTTTCCAACTGGTTTGTGTTTGTGATGGCAGGACCGGAGCCAAATTTACTATAATGTTCTGCTCTTACTTGTAATTTTTTGCTGGTGAAGACTTTCTCCTGGGCTTTGCAACTTTGCAACAAGTGTTCTTGCATCTGTTATTAAAAATGTGGTGAATTTTGTGATCCTTCTAGCCTTCTGCATTTTTTTCTGCTTTCTTATCTGCTTGTGTAGCTGCTGTTTCTTTGCGGTGACTGAATGTAAGCATCACTTAGTCTTTTCTATTTTTGGTCATGGAGAATGGAAGTTTTGTATTTATATTAGGTAGCACTTTGTTTCTAGAAAGTCACTAAGGAACCAGAAAGGAATACTAAATAATGTCTGCTTGAATAGGAACTAAAACTTTCCCTTTGTATGATTTTACAAATGTGTCCACGATTGGTGCTTTGTTTTAAGTAATGGAGATCTGCAAAATAGTTCTCTTTTCTTTACCCTTACACTGTGTCTCTGTCTTTCAGTTTTGCTTAATGTGTCTTTTCTTACAAGGGCATTGCTAAACCAGTATTGAATATCTCATCTAAAGACTTAACTTTAGATGAGACATTCTGGTATGAGATTGTGAGTGAACACTTAACATTGGTCTGGATGTAGCTTACATAGTATACCTTGCACTTGTAAGCTGTATGAAAAGTCTGTTTCTTATTATTTTTTATATTTTATATACTTTTTTCTTAATATAAAACTTCAAAGAACCAGCCTTCTGCTGCAGTTTGCTTCACCTAGATTGCAGTCCAGAGTTACAGCTTGAAATTTTAATGCTGCAGTCGTCTTAACTTTCTGACCTCTTATTAATCTAGATATTGGAGTAATTAGAGCCATACAAGAAATTTCTGTCTCAATTGGTCCCTTTCTCTTGTTGTCACTTATTTTCTTACAGTCTAGTGAAAATACCTCTATATAATGAATTTTGGTTTTCCATGTTTTTGTTTTCCTTATTAAGGGGCTTCCTTTTTGTTTTATCAAGGACAAAGTTAAGAAATAAATGAAATGATCTGATTTTCCAGCTACAATGCACTGTGTTGTAAGAAATTCCAAGAATTTAAAAAAAATAATCTTCGGTTACATGTGTAGAGGCTAAACTATTTCTTCCCTCAAAATTGTGTGTATGAAGTGATAGTATACTACAAACTACTTGCAGTCATTTGAGAAGTGTGCTCTATTGTTTTTCTTGAACTCTCTCTTTTAAAAAAAAAAAAATCTGTCTTCTCTTAATAATCTGAAAATGCAAAGCAACTTACCTAAGTTTAAGTTTTACAATGTATTTTAAAATGCTGAAATAATAAAAAAAAGTTTGATCTGTTTTTCTTTCACAGTGTCCTCAGAAAATAAAAGTATATTTCAGAAAGTGAAAATCAGAAGAAGTAGCTGCTGACATAAAGAGCAGTGAACTAAGGATCATTTCTTGAGGAAAATTTTTTAAGGTATGTGAGCTATGTTTTGCAGAAAAGCCTTCCTGAATACAAGCTGTCTGTTTTGCCTTGAGTGGACTCATATTTCAGGAGAGTTTTGAAATGATCAGGCTAGCTTTAGATTACCACTTTGGATGTTTATTGATGGCAATAATTCTAAGGAAGCATTAGTTCAGCTAGTTCATGTTCCATACATTTCACATCAAATGCATATATAGACAATATTCTGAATATGTGGTTGGTGTAAACAGATGGTGGGTAGAGCATGTGTTTTATGTTTTATGGTCTTGTACATGCCAGGAGTAGATCCTACACTAACAGAATTGTCAATTGTTTAACAGTCTAATCTTTATTTAAGGTGTGGGTAGAGGGATAAGAATGATTTATTTCATTGTTTCAATGGAAAATAATTACTATAAGCCTTACATTCAGAAATTGAGTTGGATTGTCTAACAAATTGATCACCTGTTATAAAATTGCTTTTATATCAGTACAGAAGCCTTGAATTTGAGGATTTGTCTCCTGAATCCAAGTCCTCTTCCTTTTCTGATTTTGCCCTATTCTTAATGTTTCTAGAAAGTTTCTGCAAAATATAAACCACATTAAGTGATATGAAGCCCATGCAGATTTAGGATCAAGGGAATTGACAGCAGATCAAGAGTGAGTGTGATGCTCCCGGCATACCATGTCCATTCCATATTCCTCCTCCTGAAGGGGCCAGATGTGTCTGTGCTTTCCTGTTCTGAATTTAACTGGGGGCCAGGTGTGCTTCTGGTTTGTGGTTTATCAGTTGCCTACCGTGTCATTGATATTATGAAACCACAAGTTCCAAGTGGTGCATGTGGATCCATCATTATTTTAAGATTAGTAATCACAGTCTTGGACACCAATAAGTAACATAAGACACCAGTTGTTATAAGGCTAGGAGAGCATCCTGAGAAAGTACTGCTATATATGTGCTCTGTTCTTCCCTGCTCATTTGATTTCAGTTGTTGTCAGACACGCAGGACCTTTGACCTGACATAGTCTGGCCACTGGCATGTGTCAGCGACAGACTGAATTTATTTTAAACTAAATGTAGATTGACTATGAAAACTACTTTCTTCAGAGTTGTTGCTGGAATCCAAGAAGACTACTAATGCTGGAATATTTGCTTTATTTGCTAAGGGGACTGTTACAGTATTGAAGGATTATGTGACTGTCATTGAAATTTCTCACTATCATGCTGACAAAATTTAACATTGCTTTGTTTGGTATCTGACTGCACCGCTGTGGTGGTGGTGGTGGTTGAAACCGGTTATAAACTGTATTCAGTAACTATGCTTAAATTTAGAACTGTTCAAGGTCTGGTTGCTCTTTCACAGTATATTATTAAAAGTACATTGAGTGTTTACTTCCTGTCAGCGATTAGTTTGTTATTTTAAAAGTGACTCTAAAAAGAAAGTCAGTCTTACTTTCTTGGAATTGGCTCTGGGACATATTTTAACTGTTAAAGCTTACCAAATATCGATTGGCTTATTTGCATATGCAGTAGTTTTTATAGTTACACATATATCTATCTATCTATCTCACATTTCAAAAACAATAAACTAACCAAAACCCATTTGTCCTGTTGGATGCTACTGGGATTTTATTACTTTTACAAAACATGGTAGAATTCAGTTTGAGAATTCACTGGCATGTTAAATTATACAAGCATTGTTCATGTGTGGAAAAAGAGATTTACCTCATGGATATCTGCCAGAAGTAGGAGACATCTCCTGACAGTAACAGTAAGAAATTCCTGAAGTTTTTTTTCTGCATGAATTTAGCATATAATGTTTTCGTTGTCATCAATTCTCCATCTGGCTGCTTTAAAATGTGATGCCATCTCTATGTTTTCCTTTAAAATAAAATACTCTCCCATGTTTTTTTGCAAAAGACTTTTTTTCCCAGAATACCTTTCACACTATATTTTCATCTTTTCAACATTGGAGTAGGAAGTATGTTTGTGTATTAAACTCCCCATGTCTCCTACTGGTTCCACAGTAAATCTTTTCTGGGTTCAGATTTTGTTGCCCTACTCAATTTTACCAGTAGTCTGCGGTTGTAAAATCTTGGTTGGAAGCTGTCTTTGTCTTACTGTTCAGTGTGAGCATTGTAATGTTGTATGGTAGAGCCAAAAAATAGGACTGTTAGTATTTCTTCCATAATCCAGTAGCTGTGAACATGGAGAAGCACGAGGAGAATCATACCACAGACAGCAGCCCAACTTGATCACTGTCCTTAAACAGCATTTACTGGTGCCATGGTTGGAGACAGAATGCTGCTCTAAATGGGTCATTGTGCCCAGATGATCATTGTAGGTCCCTTCAGCTGAAATACTCTGTTTATTGGTCTGACCCTGTAGGGCGGCTGTCAACTTATGTGCACACTGAGCAGGGAGATGCCAAACTTGGAAAAATACCTGTCTGTATTGGTGCCAGATATTGTCTGTTTGAAGACTGGCCTTTTGAGATATACTTATGCTTTTTAAGAGCGTTTGAAATACAGGTTGCACAGAACACGTCTATTCATGTGTTTGGTAATTCTTACAGTCCTGACATCAAGTAAGTGACTGTGATCTGTACTGTTTTCAGTTGTTTAAAAGTATTAAAAAGTGTTAAACATGTTAAAAAATTAAAAGTGGTTTTTAGCTTATCGACAGTTAAGTGGCTTAGATCTCGAATACTTGTTCACCAGTTCTTTACCTGCACAATATTGGAGCATTTGAGTTTTGCTAAACGTCTTGATTGAACATGTTCTTAATTTCAAAGGAAGGCATGTGGAGGCTGACTTACCCAGTTGGGAATCATCCGCTCTGAGATTTTATGCTTGTTAGACTTACCAAATCAGAATTTTATCACTTTTGCAAAATGAATATTTGCTGTGCTGCTTCTGTCACCATGAATGGAATAATTTAAAACAAAGACCAGAGTCTAGTACGTGTACAATTCTTGTCTGTGTACCCAGGCATCCAGTAGTGTAATCAGAAAAAATCTAATTACTACTTAGTGAAGGGAGCCTTAGCAGGCTGGAGTGAGATGTTGTTGGATCTTCTGTTCTATTGGTTTTTGTAATCTTATGGCTCCACAGTGAGCCAGTAGAAGCAGATTGAAATATCATATGCTGAGAATATTTCCTCCCTCCCTTGCCTTCCTGCCTCTCAGTAAAAGACAGAGGTTAGAGTAAAAGCAAGCAAGCCATCACTTTACTTGTAGCACAAGGCCAGACTTCATCCTGAGGTTCAGTTCTCATCTCTTCTGAATCTGGAATGTAAGAAAACTAAGATACTCTCTTTTCTCGTAACTAATGTGCTAGGTTATTTATGTAATGTGCTAAAATGTGCAAAGAGAGAGGAGTGATCCTGGGAGTCGTGTTACTCTGGAGATTGCTCTAGGTTCTGATTTGCAAAAACTCTGAAATTTTTTTGTGGTAACTGAAGCCAATAACATTTTTTTTTTTCTGGATACTTAATAGGCTAAAAATGCTAGGCACTCTGAAAAGTCTGTTTTTAAGCCTTGTACATACCAGTATTAGCTGGTACAATGTTGTCATTGGTTTATGTGTCTCAGTTCTCGGTGTAAAGTAAGATTGTTAGTCCTGCTTCGCCCCATGGGCTGTTAGGAAGATAAATCTATTAATGTTTTTAAAACACCCTACTAATTTAAGTGGCAATTTAAAACATATGAAGAAATTGGTACTTCTGTGTTCAAAAGAGCTAAGACTTGTCTGGAGTGCAGGAATTAGTGAATAAGCAGTACGCAGGCTGTTTCTGCACTGCAGTCCAGAGCTATAGTTTCATTTCATGTAGGTTTATCTTACCCAATTTGAAGCTGATTAGTACAGGAACAGGTTTTTGGTGTACACACAGAAAAGAGGGTTCAGCCTGCGTTACAAAACCTATGCAAGTCTGTGGAAATTACTCATATGTGTGGGTTCTGGTCTTCCAGGATGTGGCTGTGTGTGTATCCGTATCAGAGGCAGGTGTTTTAGAGCTAGCTCAAACAGGTGTCTTTGACCTGCGGTTGTGTTACAGGATTTAATAAGGCAGCATTTCTTATCTGTTTATCAAATGATGTCCATTTGGTACAGTAAAACTGGACTGCCTTAGGGGAAAATCATGTGACCTTAAGGACTCTGCCCTGTTGTATGTCCCAGGGGAGCAGTGGATGGTCACATGAGGAACCTGATTTGGGATATTTTCTGATTTTTGGGAGGTTGAATCTGCAAGTTTAATGGCCTGCTAACACAGTGTTTAGGGGCAAACTAGCATCTAACTAATTATCCATTTCCCACAGATGCAGTGTCTGAGAGCTGATCTTTTCTTTGGATTTTTCTGTGCTCTTAGGACAGCAAACACCAGAAACAAATGTTTCTGGTCACCAGTTGGCAGCTCTTGTGTGGAGATACTATCAGCTATACTTACTTCATGAAATATGTGGGTTGGTCTTTAGTATCTGTCTTAGACGCTTTTATGTGTTCCCTCGTAACTCCACTTTTAAGTTAGGGAGGTACACTTTGCAGATGGAAGCTGGAGGACAGTTCTGGGCCTGAGATCTCTCCCAGTCATAGATGGGTTTTTGAAACAATGTTCTGACCCTCCTTTTGATTTGAGGAGGTATATGTATGTGGTTTATCTTATGGTTAAGTTATTTCAGAGTTTAGGTACTAGTAGTTGCTCTTTGTTATGCTAGAGGTTTTTCATCTGTATGTCTCTTATGAATCTTGTTCTGCTTTCAGATGTGGTGAAGAGCCTGTATTTTCCCCTGTGCAATATATAGTGCCTTAAAAAATGGGGTTTGGAGGTGACCTGAAGTATTCTCACGATGCTTTATTAAAACTGCAAGACTGGGAGCTACGACTGCTGGAAACAGTGAAGAAATTTATGGTAATGCGAGTAAAAAGTGATAAGGAGTATGCCTCCACTTTACAGAATCTTTGTAATCAAGTAGATAAAGAGAGCACTTGTCAATTGGATTATATCAGCAATGTGTCCAAGGTAAGACTGAAGTGTTTTGAATTTGGAATATCCTTGGAAATAACAATGCTAGATTTATTTTTGTTTGTTTTAGTTTGAGTTGGATTCCTGTTCATTCAGCTTCTTGAGAGTTAATGTTGCCGAAGTGTTTAAAATGGTCTTCTTTTAGTTCCTCAGTGGAATATGCAGAAGTTGAGTTCCAGTTGTGCTTTGAAAATAATAATTGAACTAGAATCAATCTTGAATTCTGAAATTCAGTGTTTTAGGTTCGTGGGTTGAGCCTGCTACTTTGTTTAGTGTTTTGAAGATAGAGTATGCTATAGTAAGCTTTTGTTTTAAGACAGTTAAGATAGGAACTATTGTTTATATTATATACAATTTGTGACAGAAATAGAAAAATGCCAGGAAACTGAGGCAAAGCCTAGCATTCCAGCTGTTATTCATACTGCAGCATGTGCTGTAAAAACAAAACGTTAATTCAGGACGTTTCTCATAATTGTGAAGTTATTTTGTATCCAATTTAAAATAACTGTGTTGACTTTTTATAAAGGTAAGTCTGTCCTTCTCCCAAATTATTAATTCTCAGATTTAGAGCTAGTCCAGTAAAGGTACTGATGAAGCAGACTTCCCCATTTCACCTGTTCTAAGCTTCACTTCTGACTTGGATTCCTTCCTAACTAAAGACTGTTCTGTTTTAATGGCTTATTCAACTCTTGGCCCTTCTGGTGTAGCAGTGATTACACAGTCCCTTCAGTCTGGCATGAATCCTCATCTCTGTGCAGGAAGACACCCTTTTTGGGTCAAGTTAAATCTTAGACAAAGCAGTTTTTATCTAGTAGCTTATGGGGTGGCTGCTTGAATACTAGCTATGGCATAGCATTGGGGACCTGACTGCTCCTTGTGAAGCAGTCTGGATTTATGCTGGATTAAAGTGACAGTGTGTGTGACTTGAAACCTGCACTGCTATAGCTAGCCTGCTTCAGCTGCCCCAAAAGTAGCATTGCACTGTGTTCATCTGTAACAAATTCTGTTGTTGCTTCCCTCCCCCACAATAATTTTTTTCTTGTACATTGACATACTGGGTTTTTTTTGTCTGTCTGTTTTGATGTTGCATTTGAAATGCTTTTCACCCAATTATGTTTCTTATACACAGTTTGTTATAGGTTTTGCTATTTAATTTGTGATGATTTTAGTAAATAAACATAAAAGCATTGTTGTTAGCCTAAGATTGGCAGAAGTCAGGTATTTTCTTCAAGCTTTCCACTGTTGGATCTCAAAGTTTTGTATAGAATTATTGATGATATGACTAATAATTCTTGCTATTGCTGCCCTGCTAGAATTGCTCTAATGTGCTAGCTAAACTGTCTTGCAATTCTTTTAGGTGATGAAACACAGCAGATTAGGGCTAGAACAGTAAAGGAGCATTGCCGTCAGAATATTTAGCATTATAAGGTATAAGCAACCCTTAATCTTCACGTAGCTAGCTCAGTCTAGGACGGTTCGTGTCGGTGACATGGGCACTTCCTGTGAACAAATAAATTTTGAAAAGGTGAAGATCTGTCTTCAGCTGTGTTCTTTTTGGGTTGAAGAGAGGCACATGTGTCACATTTTGAAATCTTGTTTTGGACATAGGTACTCAAGTTGTTCTTTCAGGATTACTTTTGTTCCATTTTTCTTTTTTTCTTTTTTTTTTTGTCTTAAGGAGATGCCATTTTTCTCTCAAGGTCTGTCCCATCCCTGATCTCTACATCTTTATGTAACAGCAAAAATATTCAGATGCTAATGACAGATCTTTTGTATGAGCTTGCTGTGAAATTTTACTGTCACCTTGGATTTTAAAGTTGTGTAGTGACACATTGTCTTATTGGTTTTGGCAGTTAAAATGTCTGAATTATTGGTTACTTTACTCAACTCATTTTAATTTACTTTACTATTTCATGATACCTTTTTTTTCTTCCTGACATTTTATAGAATCAAAGTATGACTCAAATATTATGGGACATAAATCCTAGTATCTGACATTTCCTAAGATTTAAAATACCTGTATATTAAATTTTTGGCATCAAAACCAAATACCAAGCTGTCTAATCTTTTATGGGTTTGGCTTTTTTTGGTTGGTTTGTTGGTTTTTTTTGTTTGGTTGTTTTTTTGTTTGGGGTTTTTTGTTTGTTTTAAATGTACAGCAAGAGTGAGCACTTTGAGACAAATGGTGTTTGGGAAAATCTGTCCTATTTTTTTTCATGAAGAGGCAGCAAACTTGCTGGAAGGCATAGTGGCAGCAACTGCTACTGCTAGAAAAGCAGTATTTTTAAGTGCTTCCCAACAGCTCTTTTGTGTGCATAGATGTCTAAAAAATACTGTTAAACCAGACAATATTATATTTTATTGCTTTTGATGGATTGTGGTTATCTTCTGTGAAAGAAATGCTTTGCCTTTTCTGCTGTACCCACCCAGCTGCTTTTCTGTCCCATATAAATCTCAATTTTTGAAGCCTTTTCTCAAGTACGGCTTTTCACTTTAACTTTATCCATTTTAAAATAATAAAATATAGTTGTACAAAACACAGAAATCATGTGTAACCAATATTTCCTCAGTATGGAAAGAGGGATGTAAAGAACAGGAAAATGTGCAAATGATTTTTTTTAAATGTAAAGGGAAGTTTTTGCTATGTTTCTGCCTTACTCAGGTTTACTTGGTGAATTGTAAGGTAAGTATTTCTTTAGAGTACGTGTCCTATTGAAAAATGCTTTTGCTGTGATTTTCAGCGTTGATTGAAACAGTACTTGTCTCATCAGTAGTAAATCAGCCTTAAAGAAAATTGAGAATTCTGACTATATTTTCAACTCTGAGAGCACTCTTATGAACTCTTCTCTAACCACAAGACCCACTCCGCTCAGACAGATGTTTAATGATGTTTTTATTCTATGCAGCTTTGCAGTATGGCTTCTGATGTAATTTGGAAAGTGCTCTGTAATGGAGAGGTGAAACAGTTTTCAGCCATAGCTGGGAAGCTTTAGGCCTTGACCTTTTACAACACCATACTTTAAGCAGTCTGAGATAGCTCTGTGCCAGTCTGTGGGATGTTTATGAGCTAAAGTAAGTTTTAAAGATGGTTTAATATATACAGCAGTTAGCTGTCTTTTGTTTGCTTCTCTGGAATCCAGTTTGCATTGCAGCATTGTCATGTAGAGATGGAAATATTATGTATATATGAGATGTGAGGAAACCCCAAAGCTATCAAACAAATTAATTTTCTAAGTTTTGATGATCTAAGGTGGATTTCTGTCTTTAGTAAGAGTAAGATAAATGCTAGTAAAACTAGCATACTAGCTGCCTTCAAAACCTGATAATTGTATGGCATGTAACCATTCTGAAAATTTAGATACAGCGTAGCGTTCAATGTCAGGGAGTTATCGCTAAGGAATGCAATACTATTCCCATCAACAAAGTGTGACAGGGATCTTTAGAGTAACAAATGCTTTTATTTGAACTGAACTTTAATTTTGTGTTCATATCTGTGGTGCATTGGAAGTCTCTCTGTTCACTTTACAGTTCTTAATCAAAAATCAAAGCTGCACACAGACATTAAGCTATCCTGAAAACTGACCGACAGAATGGCCAAGTAAGAGTACAGAAAGATGTTGGGTTGCTATGACAGGCGAGTAACTGCTTGTGTCTCTTAACCTGTTAGCACCTTATGCTGTGATACTGGTGGCCTGACTCTGATGCTCTCAGTTAGTTCTGTGAAGCAGCTGATGAATGGTACCCTCTTAAACAGTAACTGCTCAAATGCATATTACTGTGAGGTATTTAGACGAGGGCAGAAATATTGGCTTGAACAGAAACTGTGGCTGGGAAATAGGAGAACAAAGGATGCGGGAATATGCTTGTTAGGGGTGTTGAGGATGTATTCCAAAAAAGGCTGTAAAACTTCCATTGGTGTTCAGAAGTAGTAGGACAGTGCTGAAGGGTGAACATACAGTATTGTATTTTTGTCTCTGGTGCTTTTTTTATGATTTTATGAGTAAGTTCGAGGCATGATCTTGCTATAGCAGGAAGATATTTTAGAAGATCTCAAGTGCATTTGGGTAAGTTTAAAAGTCTTTTTTTACTGAATTGTTTTAAACAGCGATGCATATTTTCCCACAGTTAATGTTCATTGTTTGGTTATTTATAAGCCAGAATAAGTAAGTGCTTTTCTCTTCTGACGTTTTTTTTATAGTCTTGGTTACTTGTGGTACAGCAAACGGAACAGCTGAGCAAAATAATGAAGACACATGCAGAGGATCTTAATTCTGGGCCTTTGCATAAGCTTACAGTGATGATCAAAGATAAGCAGCAAGTTAAGAAGAGTTACGTAGGTGTTCATCAACAGATTGAAGCAGAGATGTACAAGGTATTTTATTCAGTTGTGCTCTATAACTTTATTACAGTTTTGTATGTTTAAAAAGTAATATATTGAGAGTGGATTTTTTTAGTTCCTTTGGTTTTGTTTGTGATACGGTGAAGGTAGTGATATGTAATACGTAGAATACATAGTTTAAATTTTAGTTATTTCCTCCACATTTTCTTTCCCCTGCTAGCTGACAAGGCAGAGATGGAAAACTTTCTTCTATATGGATTTCTATGGACAAATAGCACTGGAAATGCTCTTGTTCCAGTCGAGGATGATTCTTTGTGACACTTCTCTATTCCATCTCTTTTCCTGTTCTCATTCCACTCTAAACATCCTTGGGACCAGGGCACTGAAAACTTTTGTTAATGAATGCTCTTGACAGTCCAGACTGTTTCAGGTGGGGACAGGATTCTAGTCCCTATTCTAAAATATAAATTGAGTGTAAACCAAACATTAAGGCTGCAGATGGAGCTCTTCAGGGGCTTTTCTATTACATGTCAGTTGTCCTGCTTTTGTTGAAAGCGCTGTATCTCGTCAGTAAAGCTGACAGAAATCAGAGTTTCATTCAGATGCTCTGGGGGAAGTCTAACTGCAAATGTCAAAAATCAGATTGATAATCTGAAAGGTCTACTGAGAGAAAGAAAAGCACTGTTTCTTCTTTCTTTGAGCAGAGAATTTGAGATTTGGAGTAGTGTAATTAAAATTTAACATCTGAGTAGTACAGTACAAATGTCACGGACTGATGAGTAAAAGATTCTTGGGCCAGTTAAGAGAAAAACTTCAAACTAGTAGTGAACATATATTAAGTTAAATACGTTGGCTCTAATAGGACTGCTTCCATAATGCGCTAGGATCTTGGCATCTTCCCCAGGTATTGACTGTGGGCAGTACATCATTTTTGATGCATGGTCAGTAGGCTGTTTTATCTGATAAAATTTCCAAGACAAATAATCACTCACGTCACTTACGGTACATCTGAAAATAGTCAGGATGGAAGAAGAGGAAAAACTGGTATCATACGTTAGAAATAGTAGAGGTTAAATATATAGAGAGAATTGGAGAAATGCATAGAGAAAGAAAGAAATGTAAGAAAGAGAGTCAAGATGAAACAAGACTCCTGGAGGTTCAGGTATACTTTTACAACAGATTGTGAAAAACATGTTTTTTTCTGTTATTAAGTTAATTCTAATACAATCTCTAATAAAACTGTCTTTTAAAATAAGTCTTTTTCAAAAAAACATAGTGCATATTAAGTACTCCCCAAATGATTAATTTCAAAACATACTGATTTTAATTATGAGCTGCATGGCCATGCAAATGTTTTGCATCCTGATGAATAAGCTTGCATTGTTGTTTGGGTTTTGTTTTTCCCCTTCCTGACTTTCCTAAGAAGCATTTGAATAGCATTCTGGTGACATATAATATGTTTTTTCATTGTTAGCTGACATTGTTTGTTCAAAGGTCTTGTGTCACTAGAGCACTTACAGAATGGTGCCCAGAAATTGAAAATACTTCCCATGTTCTCTGGTATTATTTCTGGTTTTGTTACATGCAGAAGCAAAATACTTATTATTTTCCAGGACATTATCCAACCGTTGTGAAGATCAGTGTCTGTGCAGTTTGTATCTTTAGGATACACTGGCAAAAAAAAGTGTTTTCCTTTAGGTGAAATGCATATGCATCATCCCTTCATATTCTAGACACCTGATGAGGAATCTTTTTGATAAAATTCTTAAGGACAGTGAAATACCATGTCTTTTACAAAAATGTAGTAAAACTTGTATCTTGTAGATTTATTCCAATTCCCATTAAGATATTGGATATTTTTTCTTCATGAAATTTGAGCAAAAAAATAGGGTACTATGCTAGTTAGGTGGGCAAGGCTTTTTGATATAAAAACTGGATTTAAGATAGTCCTTGACCACCTTGGTTCCTTAAATGTTATCTGGGGACAGAGGTGCTCTTGGTTTTGTTTTTGTGTGTTGGAAGAACACAGTTTAAGAATCAGTAAAATACATTTTGCAGTTATTACAAAGGTTTCTTAATACTAGTGCCCTGCCTTTTATTTCCAGTTTTCTGTAAGAGAAGCAGTTCCTTGTTATTTATGTCTTACTTTGTGTTCACTACTTCCTAATTTCATCATTTTGTCCATTTCTAGTGTGTCTTTATCATACAAGTTTGTCATAAAGTTGTTTTTTCCTGTGTCACCTCTATTATTCTGTAATAACAAGTGTGTAGCAATGTGAGATGAGAATATGGGATTGATGTGGAGAAAAGTTCCTGCTTTTCAATTAAATCTTTGCACAGTTGGCCCAGAAATAGAAACTGTGGATAGCACCTTGTTGGCTCTTTGAGGAATTGCATTAAGTTTCCAGATGTTGTTCTTGAGGGTGAAAGTAGTGATATCTGGGCCTCATGAAAAAAGGGAGAATTGTTAGCTCCAGCCTTCTTGCCAGCTGCAAGAGCAACAGTTTTTCTGTAGAATGGACTTCCTTTTCTGCACATTCAGTGAGGGGAGCACTTCCATTAAATTAAGTACCATTTCTATGATTTTCCGTTGTGAGTGTATTTCTCTTTTTGTCAGAGTTTTTACTTTTCTGTGTGTGCCACCTTTTTTGGTATTATAGTGACTGGTTTGTTATTAGCTTTTGTTTGCAAGTTCATGATTTGTGATTATTTCTGTGCACTAATTTTGTCACACAGTGAATGAAAGTTGGGGATAGAAGAAGCAACTTTATTTTAATTTTTTGACCAAAAATGCCATGTTCAGTGGAGCTGCTTCCACTGCAAAAAGATTCTTCAGTGCTGTGTTCCACTGCTGGTTTGTTGTTGGGTTTTTTTTTTTTTTGGTTTGGTTTCTTTTCCTTTTTAGGGATTTAAGTCTTACAACAGGTAGAGTGATTCTTGTACAGTTGCTATTTCTAAGGCATTTGTATGAATTGTAATATTTAGAAATTCTTCTCTCTTCCCTTTTTTTTAGGTGCTAAAGGATTTCCTTCCTATGCATAGAACTTTTTCATCTAGTGTGGTTTATTAAGCATCTTTTTGGTGCTTTTTTCCCCTTGTCATTGAAATGCAATAGTGTTTATGATTAGTTGGATTTCCTAAACTTATTTTTCATTACACTGATGTGGATGGGGATCTCTGTTTCGGGCCTTTTATTTCCTTCCATGCATGTATTGATTTTGATTTTGTTACACCATGTAATATCCTATTAAGATTTTCTCAAGCCAATGGAAAGTGCTAACATCCTTATTTTGGAAAATAAATCCTGTTAATTCTCTTTCACTAATGCTATGAATTTATTTATATGTTGAGGATAAGTATTTTTAATA
Source organism: Burhinus bistriatus (assembly GCA_013397275.1). NCBI lineage: Eukaryota > Metazoa > Chordata > Aves > Charadriiformes > Burhinidae > Burhinus > Burhinus bistriatus. Next base: position 67,272 of record VYXH01007078.1, on the reverse strand, counting down.
CTTTTTATATTTCTGTTTTCTTAAAGGTCACAAAGACAGAACTAGAGAAACTAAAATCTAGCTATAGGCAACTAATAAAAGAAGTAAATTCTGCCAAAGAAAAGTATAAGGAAGCTGTGGCTAAAGGTATGACTGACTTGTGTTAATTTCATCTATTTATTAGTGCCTTTTTCAAACCTACTAAAACTCTGACATTGAAACAGGGTAATGTTTTTATTTTGAGCAACTCGATTACAATAAAATGCTTATTGGGTGTATTAAGAAAGACAGGCTAATTGTCATCATGTGTAGTTGGTGGTACTCTTTAAAAATCATAAAATAAAAGATAGCCCTTCTTTTGATATAAATGGTAATCCTTTTAAGTTCTTCTATTATTCCTTCAGTGGACTTTTTTGAAATGTAAAATTGCTCAAATGAGCTATTAATAGTGGTAAGTGGGTTGCAACTCCATCTCATCTGCATTGTAGCTGCAGCCTGCTTGCATCCTGTGACCTATACGGTTGCTGCAGTGGCATCAGCATCAGTTCTCGACAGTTAGTGTAACAGATCTGACCTTTGTCAGCCTTAAGCAAAAGAGGAAAAAAATTCATTTGCATACTGAGATATTTTAAAGATTTTTGGGGAATGATGTGTCCAAACTGTATGGATTTTGATTCCTGCTGAATTGTGCTAATGCTTAGATAAAGGAAAGCATTTGTTCTATGATGTATTGAACTATCTTGTTAATAATAGTTCTTATGTGCCTTTCTGAGATTTTTTTCTTTCTTTAGAGAAAATTAGTTGGATGACAATGTATAAATATAATTCGAAGATCCATCTTTAAGTTTTTGTATGACTGCCTAAGATGACAGTTACTGTGCTTGGTTCTGTTGTACTATAATTCACAGTGCAGTATAGTAGCAATCAGTGCTGAGAGAAAGATTGTTTCTTTCCAAATATGTCTAAAACTTGGAGTGGTAGCTGATATGTGAATATAATGACAAAACAGCATGGGATAAGAGAAGTTATACTTAGCACTGTTTTGTTTCAGCTTTTCTTT
>VYXH01007078.1:16040-66224 GCA_013397275.1 Burhinus bistriatus | reverse complement strand
TTTTACACTTTTTTGTTTTAGCTTTTTTTTTTTTTTTTTTTTTTTTCCCCCTTTTATTGCTGTTCATATTCACTTAAAAATGTAAATACATACTCAGCTGTTCATTTCATCGAGTTCCCTAGCTGTTTTCTACATAGAACTTTGATTTAGTTACTTGGTTTATCCCCAAGTAACTACTTAACATACGAACATATAGTATGTAACATGGAAAATATAATAGGGTGCTGTGATCTTAGTATGTTCTTTTTATCTTGTCTCCCTGTTATAGCTCTGATCGTTCTCCATTCCTGAAGCACCAAACTTTCCCATTGAAATCAAAGAGTGTTTTGGCTGTCAGCAGCTGTGATGTTTTGATTTGGTTCTTATTAACTGAATTAATATTTCTTTAGGTAGACAGCAAACACAAGCTGTTTTTAAGACACTTACTGCTCTTGTGGTTTTTCTTGACCTTCTCTTTCAGGCTTCCATTTAGTATTTGTCTTACTACAATTCGTATTTAATTTCACTTTCCCGAACATCTTCGTGTAAATCTGTTTAAACAAACACTGACCTCCAGAAAAACATTGCAGGTTTTTCTCCCCAAAATTGCAGAATTACTTCTGCCCTGTTGTACCCCAGGCCCTGTTCTTTTTTTAAAATATTTATGTAGTTGGTGAACTACTACAGTTGTATATCAACTGCAGTTGAGCTGAGCTGTTTGAGTTTTCTTAAGCAATGGTATTTTCATAGGGTTTCTGAGCCCTCAAGTTGTCAAACTGGTTTGTGAAGTGAAAAAAATTAGGGAAGTCTTAAAATTGTAGACTTGGTTCATTAACTAGTGCTTATTAAAATTATGTGCTATTAGGAGATATGACTTTTGTTAATATACAAACTGATTCAGTTTTTCAGGATTTCAAGAGTTATTGCAAATAAGGGAAGGAACAGTGCCTACCAGAACAGTGGGAGGGCATAACCAAGTATTGGAAATAAGCTGAAAAACATGTTGTTAAACAAAAATGAAAATCTTTGGACACCAGCTCTTGGAAGAAATGTGTTGAAAGAACCAGTCCAGATCCACTTCTGTAAAACGCTGATCTCAACAGACTCTCTTCCTCTGGCAAACCAAGTCTTCATCACAGTGCCTGGCCCCACCTTTCTGGAGCTGGAGCGGACAACTACTCCTTAGACCATACTACTTTGTCTTTGCCCCTAGGCTTGTGCAAGTACCTGTAAATTTGTGCGGTACCTGTACAAGCTGTTCAACACGGAAAGAATGCAAGTCACACAAAGGAATGACTTAGAAATTTCTTTGTTTTCCAAGTGTAGTGATTTTGAAATTTAGTGACTTTTTGTTTTGTTTTGGAATAGCAAAGCCGTCTTCTAGTGAGAGAGTAAGTTTACTAGAGCTGCTAGTGAAAGAGGTACAAGTGATTTTCTAGTTTGGGAAGAGAATTGTTTCCCTGTTTTCTGGTTGAGTTGTTATAGCGATATTAAATTCTGGGCTAAACACACACAGTAGAAGATTTTAGCTGAAAAGGGTAAAGCCTGGCAAATTTCTAAAGAGTGGAAAGTGATCTTCTGCAGTAATATCTGGTTTTGTGTTTTGCTGCAGTCACGAAGTATTCTCAGGTAAACTTGAATTACCATGTGTCATACTTTCCACCAGCTAACAGGACAGTCACTTTGAATCAACATGTTGATGCCCTAATGCAGGGTTACAGCTGTTTTCACTTTTTGCTGAAAACACTAAGAGGATCTGTGTAAAGAGGAATAAGAATAAGGGTTAAGCACTGAATAATAATACTCGTTAGTTACAGATTTTGTTTGTGTTAGGACAATGGGAAGGCAGCTGGTGGGAATTTTTGGATTTTTTTTTTTTCTTCCTGAGGGATGCAGGGTCTTCGTTATGGAAGGCTTTGTGCTCTCCAGATCTGGAGCAAGTGTCTGAGATGCTGGCTCAGGAACTGTTCTGGGGAACCCTTCACTAGCACTGCTTCTGCTTGGGCGTCAGGGAAGCAGTGAGACGGTTGTCTTGCAGAGGGTGTACCGCTGAACCTTGGCTGCCACTTGGTCTTCAGGCTGGATTGCACTGCTCTGTTATGGCCATCAGTGTCTGCATGCTCTCTCAATCAGAAGTGACTGATTTATCTTGTTTGTTCTAGCCCTTACCCCATTTAGTCATGCATTGCTGCTCCTTTCTGGACCAGTGTGTACATCACAGATGCAATCTGGTTAGTTGTTCTTGGGCATGGAGACTCCAGGTGTCAGGCAGTCTGGTTGGTGTTACTCAGTTGGTTATTAGTTTTTTTTCTTTTTTTTTCAGTCCTTAATTCATATGTTGTTTTAATATATGGTGAGAGAAAGCAAGCTGAGAGGGGATAAAGTCAGCTAGCTGAACTAGTCCAGTGCCTCTCTAATGAGGCATACTTCAGCAAATGGGACTATGGACAGATTGATTCCAATAGTCTCTTCTGGATTGGAAATCTGTGTTTAAAAAAAAAAAAAAGTATCTACTGGGAACACACACACACAACATGTTCCTTTGGAGAATTGGGACATTAGGGCGTGTTGGGGTCATAAGGCATGCTGGGGTGATTGGAGCAAAATATAAGATGAAAACTTATTAGATTGTTTTCCCATGATTATATGGACAACCCTCTGAAATCTTTTGGATATGTGATATTGAGAAAAAATGATGCACACTTCTTAAAACAGTGGTCCAAAATAACACAGCTGGTCTGCAACTCTGATCCTACAATGCTATGCTGAGTTATACAGTAAATAGAGTGTGGCATGTTGATGTTGCTGCTGCAGGAAAACATATCAAAATAAAATTTGTGCCAAATGATAAAGACATTGTTTGGCTAAAGAAGAGGTCACAAAGCTTCTAAAAATTTTTTCATAAATAATGGGTAAAGAACACAAAATGGAAACTGTAGAACAGTTGTAGGTATCAAGTATGGTATCTCATTACAGTTCGAATATCATTTGATTGGATCAGTAACTGCTTCCACTTAAATTTGCTATTTCCACACTTATTTTTGTTTCTGCAGAGTTGTGCATCTTTGTTAAGTGTAGTTCAGAGTGTGTCTGTGGGGGTTTCTAATGTTTTCATCCTTGATTTTTTTGATTAAACACCAGTTATTGCTGTATAAAAAAATCTTAAGGAAATGATGACTACATGAAATCATAAAAAATAATTTGCTCTTTTCCTTATTTTTTTTTTAATCGAAAAACGTTAAGTCTTAACCATATAGCATCTATTTTTTTAGCTGATTTTGGTGTTAGATTTTGGTGGTTTAAATATGAAATAGTTGCTCTCATATCAATTAATATTGCAAGTTGGAATAGAGCCAGTGTAGCTTTGGGAGGTTCATACTGGGTTTTAATACAATATGATCTTTAGCAAAATTTACAGTTTTCATGGAAATGCATCTGTTACAGGTGCTTATTGTGTTCTTTTTACTAGTTAATTACTGATTGAATGTAGAAACTATGTAGCAACATTCTTATGTGACAGAATGGATCTGAAGTAAATAATAAAGGAAAAATATATTGATTCTAAGTATTTAATTTCATAATTTCATTTCATGTTGCTACAGCAGCATAAAAAAATATTGTACCAGGTTTTCGTAGGTTGGCTTGTGTTCCCTGACAACATTGTGATTTAGAGGAGACAAGAAATATTAACAGTACACCTAGCACATTATACAACATTGCATCTGCTGGAAGAATGTTTTCCAATCCCTGCAACTCTCGTGATTTAATACTTCAGAATTGATGTGACTTCTGTGGTGCATACTGAAGTTGCACAACAGCAGGAGCTATATCTGTGATAAATAAGGAAGCTGTTGAAAAAGCTTTCATCAAATCAAATTATTGTCCTACTATTCTTTGTAATAGCTGAGTGGCCAGAAAATACTTTTATTAGGTAGCTGGTGGATTCATTCTGAAATGCCTGTAAAACTGTGATTATACCACTACATTTCCTCACAGCATGTGTTGCCTTTAGTTGTTGCTGAGATCAGGGAAACTCCTAGTAGGGTATTTTTTGAATTTATTTTTGACTGAAACTCTCACATTATTAAGACAAAACAAGTTAACACTGGCTGAACTGGTCCGTCTTACTCACAAACATCAGCAGGCTGGCTGGATTTAAAATTAATACCCTATTGTAAGCGTTTCAGCTCATAGATACTACCAGTGCTTGCAAGGTGTAGGGTTGTTTCTTCTGTGTAAAATAAAGCTTTCTAGAGCTGGGGAGTGCAAAGCCAAGAGATCCTGGTGACTTGTTGTGGAGTGTGGGACCAGCTTAGGCATAATGTTTCCACTCAACATGGACATGCAGCCCCAGGATGCGCTCTCCTCAGTCCTCACAGACCAGCACTGATAGGTCTGAGAGAATTTATTTATTAGCTCGAACATCTGGCTGCAGCTCAAAAGATTGCACTTTAATTTTTGCTATTTTTGTGCTATGTTATTTGTTTATCTTAAGATCAAGCAGATAACTTTATTGAACTAATTCTTAACTCAGAAGTTTAGGTCTGGTATTCTCTAAATTTGAAATCTCTTAAGTATATACAAATAGTTTTTTCCCATTAGAAAACTATTTGTTATTTGCAGTCATTACTTTGTTAAATAAGGTTTGGGAAAAACTTCTTACCCTATTCTTGGAAATGAGTGGAGGAGGGAGTGGGTGATTTTATTTGTTGAAGAAACACATTCATGTAAGCCTCTTGCAAGACATAAAAGGAAAAAAGACCTTAGAGATTAAAAGCCAAAATCCTGTCATTTTTCTGTCTATCTTTGTGATTTTGGTCTTGTGAAACCCATGTTAATTAACAGCACTGCATTTGCATCTCTTCATTTGTAGAGTGATAATAAGGCTGGTCACTCACTAAATTTCTGAGTTTGCTTCCTGAAACAGAACTAACAGTCAAAGCCATCCTAGTTTAGTTGCAGCAGTTTGCATAAGAAGTACTTTGTAGATCAATACAGATTATTTTTGAAGTCTCCTGACTTCTGGGCACAGTTATAAATTGGGAGGGGAGTGGCTGGAGAGCAGCCCTGCAGAAAGGTATGTGGGGGTGCTGGTTAACAACAGGCTCAACAGGAGTCAGCAGTGTGCCCTGGCAGCCAAGAGGGCAAACCCCATCCTGGGGGGCATCAAACACAGCATAGCCAGCTGGTCAAAAGAGGTGATTATCCCACTGTATTTAGCATTGGTGTGGTATTCAATGGTACTTACATACCTTGAGTTATATGTGCAGTTCCATGGGACCTTGCCTGTCCTCTCTTTAATCCTAACCTATAAACTCTCTGTCGCCTCCTCGTCCACCCCCAGGCAGACCTCCATGCGCTCCAGCTGCTCTCTCACATAAGGGGCAACTCCCTCTCCTCATCTTCCTGGCCTGTCTTTCCCCAGGAGCCTGTATCTCTCCATTGCAACACTCCAGTCATAGGAACCATCCCACCATGCCTCCATGATCCTGACAAGATCATAGCCCTGCAACTGCACACTCATCTCTAACTCATCTTTTATTCCCCATGCTGCATGCAGTAGTGTACAGACACTTAAGCATGGCACTCCAGCATGTTGAGTTCCTGGAGAGGATTTGGGGGGATTTTTCGAGTGGTGCCTTGTAGGGACGTCCTTGCCCACGTGCAGGTGCTGGGGGGTGACCCCACTTAAGCCCCATTTTGTTGACTTTGCGATCCCATCCCATCACACCACTCCATGTCCTTTGCTCAGCAGTCTTGGCCATTGCTCCCTCAGGACTGTGAGTCACCCTCTCCCTCCCCCATCATTCCTAGTTTAAAGCTGTCCTAATGAGGTCAGCCATCCTATCGGCGGAAATTGTTTTACCCTGCTTAGTAATGTACTTCTGATCTCGCAAGCAGATGCTGGTCTGCAAACAGGGTCCCATGGTTGTAGAACCCAAAACCCTGTTGCCAAAACCAGCTCTGCAGCTACTTATCGACCTGTATTGTCAGTGCCATCCTCGCACCCTTTCCCCTCACTGGCAGGATTGAGGAGGACACCACCTGGGCCCCCATGCTCTTGACGGCTGCCCCTAGAGCTCTGTGGTCACTTTTGGCACTGTCCAGGTTTCCTCTGGCAGTGTCATTGGTGCCCACATTTATTATAACATTGTCTCTACTGTTTTCCCCTATATTTACCCATACCCAGAAATTTGTGTGGCTTTGCTGTTTGCACTTCCTGAAGTACAGAGGTAGTTATGTGAATTCTTGACATACGTTCTTGTCCTGCAAGTTTCTCTGGGATTGTTAGTCATAGTTTTATTTATGTATAAAGATTTTCTTCCCTGCTGTTACTCATGTGTAGACCTTCGGATTGTCCTTCTAATTTTCATTTTGTTTGTCTTGTAATTCTGCTGCTTTTCTGTTTCCACAGTTATAGCCTATTTAAGGCTTGTCACTATGTTTCTGTTGGGGATGTATAACCCTTTATTGTCATGTCAGGTTTGTCTCTGCCTGCTTTTGAAACTGAATTAAATTCATTGGACTTGTGTAATAAAGTAATATTCACCTTTGTCAGATGGACGTTATCCTCATGAGTGTTTCTTCATGGGACAACATTCACTGTGCACTGAAGCGAAAGGTCATGCTTCCATGCCAGGAGCTATAAATCCAGAAAATTAATTAATTTGTTGTGAGCTAAGCCTTTACAGTGATCTCCATTGCCTTTTTTATGAACACTTTGTCATCACTTCTGAATGGCTGAAAGTCGTACCTATCGGTATCACCAATGTTCGCAAGACTGAGAGGCAAGGGGCAGTCCTTCTTGAAATACCATAATTCGACTCCAGACATACTTTTTCTGAGATTTATGAAAACTGGACAAGAAATTCTAATTGCAGACATTCCAAAATGTGCCTAAGTCTGACAGTTAGATGTTTTTTAGTATTTCAATTATGCCTCCTCAAAAAGCAATTATGATATTTATTGTCTTTTAGGGGCAAACACTTAAAGATTCAAAAATTTGAGAGAGCATCTGAAGTATGAATACATGCTTAGACAGTGACAGGTTTTCAGCTTTCTGTGTCTTCTCAAGTTTTTATCCTTTAAATTTTTTCTCCTTTCCTGTCCTCAAAGGTCCCAAAGAAACATGTCAAATAAAAACAAAGCCAACTTGAGAACAAATGGCTTAATAACTGATACTTCCAGGAGATTTTCTACACAGTTTTTCTTACCATTGTTGCCAAGCAACATTGAGAGGGAAAATACAGGCTCTCTGTGGAGTGGGATGTCATTGGTATAGGTTCTTGCCCGAGCTGAAAGGCTGATTTGTTACGTTTGCAATGAAACAGCAGTTCAGGGCTTATGGTAGCACATATCCATTGAAGTATAATGTTGAGCTTTTTTGCTGTCAGCTGACCTACAGTGTAGACATAAAGAAATAATTTCTTACTGCATTCAGTTTTGGAATTCTTTGTGACATCTTTCTGTAGTTAAACAATCCAAAATGTTTCTGTTTGAGATTTTGATTTTAAGGGGAAAGCTTTGTATTTCATGCTAGTCAAACCTGAGATTTTCACTGTATGCTATTTCTCTTTGAAAAGGTTAAATCTTTAAGAAAATAATTTTGTCCTGCCCATAAGATTTAGCTGAAAGGCTGTAATTAAAGCAGCTTCACTGGATTTTTTTGTTGCAGAAACAACAGTAGATGTAAGCCTCAGTCATTAGTTTAACCTATGCTATCACAAAGCTGGATTTAAAATCTGAACAGCTAAGTTTTTACCAATCTTGACTTGAGTCTTAAATGTCACACTACAGGTAACCTTCAGAAGGTGGATCCTTGTCCTGTGAGAATTAGTGGATGCTTTACCTTGTACTCCACAAAGTCAGAATTTTGCTGTTTGAATAAAATGTCAAAATCTATAATGCAAAGTTGAAGACCTCAGAAATGTTAAATTTTATTGAAATCAGTGATCACTAAATGTAGTGAACATATAAGGGAAAACAAGCCTTGACTTACAATTTTTGACCAACCACAGAAATTTATAAGGGGGTAAAAACCGGAGCTCTTCTGTATAAGTATTTCTTTTTAATCCAAAATATGTGTGAAAATTTTGTGTGTTTGCAATATTTATTTTCTGAAAGTCATTTTCTTTGAGGCATTTGCACTGTACATTGATGCTTATTTAAAAAAGATGAAGTGAATATTGTGAGCTGAAATTTTTCTCAGTTGGTCTCAGTTGATTGTCCCATCCAGTTTCTGTTCTTCCATTCTAGGTGAATATTAGGCTACAGGAGACTAATACTTACAATTGTAAGAACTTTGGAACAGCAAATCTGCCTTTTTAATACAAAATACCCTAAAACATTTTTTTCTGGATGGCTCTGTTGTACTGTATGTGGTAAAATCTTAAAGGAATTTTTATTAGAAATTGAAGTATTTAACTCACTAGAATGTTTTAAAAAGAATGCCAGCCTTTTCTTTGCAAATGTCAGGCGTTCATAATTGAATTTTACAAGCTTCATAACACTGTTTATGGTGTGACATATTGTATACACAGTCAGTTTCTATAAACATTAAACAGCTTTGTCAACAACTGATGGCAGTGGAATTATAATTAGATCTATTTATGAAATTCATTATACAGATAAAGAAAACTGGATGTTTTCCTGTGTGCTAATTGACATGTAGAACAACTGTGTACTCTGCCTCACTGCATTTTGCTGCTTTGAAAAATAAATTACAATATGGAAATAATTCTGTAGCTGTGTTTCTTGTATTAATTATACATCCAAAGGCTGTATTTAAAAGTTGAGCATATATGATAATTTGATTTATTTTGCAATTACTTGAGGTGTTCTGCTGAGGAATAATGTATAGCCAAGCAATTTAGTCCTCAAGGCAGATGGGAAAATGGGATAGTTTAGCCATTAATGAGGTTTCTGAAAGAGAGATAGGATTGATAAGTCTCTAGTTATGTGATTGTGATAATTTTTAGTGTAAATTTTCAGTTTAGTTTAACTGTTGCAGGCTGCTTGTTGTGGTTCATACGTCAGAAGCCTGTACTGATGTTACCCACTAATTTGACATATGCTGAGTTTTGGTAAGCTCAAAGTTGATGGGGAATGTATTTTAAAGGCGTGCATGGACAAGTTGTAGATTTTAAGATCTTAAACTACGATATATGGAGATAATTTTGGATTATGTAATCTAGGGCATGCTTGAGTAGGAGTGGCCAAATATAGAATAAACCCAAGAAATAATCCAGCATTTCTCCCTCTGCTATCACCTTGTCTCCCCCTTCCTGTTTCCCTGGCCAGTGTACCTCCCAGGGGAACGGGCCAGGGCAAGTGTAACTTGGTGCTTCCAGCTCTGACTTCCAGCTGCCTCCTCCTCTCCTCTTTCATCCAGTCCCTATGCTGTAACTACTACTTCACCTCTTCCCCTCCAAACCCTCTTCAGTAACCTTCTGTTATTTCTCCATGCTCACATGCCTCTCATTCTCCAGAAGGACCTTATAGTGTATATGTCTTGGTCTGCAGATGACCAGGTTGACACTGGAAACAGAGTGTGTATGATACTTTGATTTATTCTGAAATCAGTTGAGGTGTTCTGCTGAGGAATAATATATATAGAGAAAGAATTTAGTCCTCAAGGCAGATGCAAAATTGGGATTGTATACCATCTCATTATATTGGTACCCTGGTGTCAGACATGCACGTGTTTGGTGGTATCTAGCTTCTGAGGCGTTATTCTGGGTGTGATGTGTTGGAATTTTTTTTTTTTTCTTCCTCCAAATGACCTATATTTAATTTAGAAATAAATAATGCAATGTTTTTACATTTAGGGGGAATAAAAAAAATTAGTTTTCCTATAGAACATGAGTTTTGATTGTTGCCAAAGACAAAACACGTTACTTCTGGCAAAAGTTTTAGAGAGAGTTGAGATTGTTGTCTCTGCAAAACAGTTTTACAGAAATTTCTGAAGTGGATTGTTTCATTCATACCTAAATGAAAAATACTTCTCTAGTGACAGCTCTGGAGGTGTGTTTTTTCTTTGTTGTGCAGAGTAACTTTGCTCATTTAGCTAAACTATAGTGTAAGAAATCTGTTCCTTCCACCTATAAAATTAGGCCAACTGTTAGATTGTTTTCAATTAAATGACAGTTATAATATCCTTTTGAAGTAATTTTTATTACTCTGTGTTTAGAATGTAGCTGACAGTGGTGAGGTAGCAAATGTCTAGAGAGCTGTACCAGTGGACAAATAGATAGAGAGCTGTCTCAACTTCATGGTAATTTGTTACCTAGGGAGTTCCTGAGTCAGAAGTGCAGTCTCTCTTAGTTCTCAGTAGCTCTTCAGGGGTTTTTCTGTCTACACATTTAAGTTTTTCATGCTTATGATAACTTTGACGAAAAGGCTGCATAGGTTAGCTGCATGCTAGTTGAAAAAGAATGTCCTTTGTTTTTAACGAAGTTCATACTATTTCCATATAATGCCTTACGGTTGTTAACATTGAAAGAGGTTGGGAAGGTCTGTTAACTGTCGTCTCTCACATGTGCTCCTCATGCTCCTTGTGCTTCAAGAGTCTTCATTTTAGTCATTCCTTCTGGATTCCTTGTGCTTCCTACCTTTCAATGCTCGATTCCCTTCCGTAAACCTTTTTCATTTCAAATACATCCTCCTTGAGTAAAAGAACTGCATATTCTTTTATGTGGATTTAATCACTGGTATAGTAACACTGTCTAGTCCTTTGCTAAATAACATGTTGTCCGACTGCTGTCCAGTTCTTCACATTTGGTTCCTTCAGACAGCATCTTCATCATTATCTTTATGACCTCATGTATTAGCACTCAACTGATATTTCTGGGGCACTCCCCTGAGCGCCTGCTTTCTCCTGTAAAAACTGATAATAATATTTCAGCTAAAACTTTCTCAAGTTCCTTTAAAGTTCCAAAGCTAAACACCATCCAGTCCTCATAATTTCTTCTTATTTTATTTATTCTCTAACCTCTTCTTCTGACACCTCAGAAGAGAGAGGTTCATTGACTCTTTCATAAAGAGACATCTTAGCCTGGAAATCTCTGAAGGTTTTTTATAGTGAACACAGATACAAAAAAAAAAAAAAAATCTTCTTTTTTTTGCCTACCAGCTCCTTTTATATAGTGACTGTCCTTTATATTTTCTGAGAAGGTTGCTGACTCCAATGTGAAAGAAAGAGGATTTGTTACTGTTTTACAAGTTTTTCCCTCTACTTTTGTTTTATGTGCCTTAGTGTGTTTCTGTATTTTAATTTATTGGAGTTCGCAATCCTCTGTGTATTCCTCATATGACACAATTTCAGCTTTTCAAAGTCTGCTTTCAAACTTCTGTTCTGCCGTTTAGCTATGAACGCTTCATTTTTCTTTTTTCTCAACTGCTTTGTGATAGGTAGTAGAAATGTTAAAATCCAATCTTTTTTATTATTTACATTATTTTAAGATTGTAAGAAATGTAGTGGTCTGAATCAGATTGGTTTAGTTAGTGTGTGCTTATCTATGTAGGTAATTGTGAATCTTAACTTGATAATTGCACATACAGGATTCATTTAAAATACCTTTAGCTCCTGAAAAAGTAATGAGACAGTTCATAATTATCAAGAAGATTAGAAGGATATGAGTAAGAGTTTGTGTCTCAGTAAGGCGTCATGTCAAAATAATCTCATATCCTTTTGTGACAAGGGCAATGCATGATCAAGTTGGAAGTATTGTAGTAGAGGTGCAAAGCTGTTCGCATAAAGCTGCTTGGAGAATGGTTGTTAATGAGGTCCTTTCAGAGTAATGTATCCTATGGCACATTGCAAGATGTATGTTGAGATTAGGTTTGGGTGGTCTTTCAGTGTTTCATTACTTTGTTTCAGAGTTTGTTTATTAAATTCCCGGGGACCACTATGCCTTGAAGGGATTGAAAGTGCACTGGAGGGCAGCTGTAGGGTTCAAAATAATTTGGTAAACTGAGAAATGAGTCTCAAAAAGGTAGCATCACTTGGCAGGATTGGATGCCAAAGCAAAAGTAATCAGTACTGCCGTGTTTGTGTGGTATTCAAAAAAGACATGTTTTTTCTATTTTTTTTTTGTTATTATTTTGTTATTTTTTTTATGAGCTAGAAGTATCTAGAATGTAAAGTTATTCTTTGGATTTGAGCCTTGACTGAAGTTGCACTTGAGTAAGATTGTGAACCAGTCAACTGCAAAAAGACAACAAGACTTACAAGAGAAGACCTGTAAGTTCATTAGTATGAAGTTTAGAAGATTGGGCAGAAGAGGAGAATATGTAATCTAATATATAAAAGATGGATTGCAGAGGATGGTAGAATCTGCTTTTCATACCCATGGTACATATGAAGTAAGTAAGGGTTTAAATTAAAGCAATAAAGATTTACATTGGAGAGTAAAGTGGCAGGGAGGTGGGGGAATGCTTTCAGCTAGCATAGCACTAGACCTGAATGGTACTAGGAATTTGCAAAGTTATCTGTCCTCGAAGATCTTAGGAAAATCATAAAAACATACACCACATATTTGTGCAATTACTGTAGCAAAGAATAGAATAGGTCATCTCTTGAAGTACCGTGTAGCTCTCAGGTTCAGCACTGAACTGGACTGGTCAGGATGAACTTGAGGACTTCTGGTCTCTACTAGTGTAGAGCTGAGATTGTGGAGCCAACCTCCTGATCACGATACCACCAGTGGTAAGAAAATGTTAAGCTGTACTAGAGAAGCTGCCCATTTTAGACAGGAGTAACAGTGTGAGAGTTCAGCTACTTTTATGTAGACTGGCCATTGCTTTATTGGGATGATATGTAAGAACAGAATTTTTGCTTGCAATAAATGACAGATTTTTAATGAATCATGGATCTGACCTAGTAGGACATCTCTTACTTTCTTCATTAAAAAATGTTTATTTGCTCTGAGGCAAATAAAAGATTAGCTTTGTGATAGTCATGTGTATTGAGATTGTTCTTTATTCTTCATAGTTATATTATTTTTATACCTGTGTAGATAGTGGTTTTCATATACTTTAGATAAAGAATTTTCACGTTTCTGCTCAAGGAAAATACAGCAGTTTTCTTCTTAGTCTTTTCATTAGAAAACCCAGGCATTTGGTCTTACTAATGACCTGAAAATGGTCAGATTTTACCTTCTTCAGGGAAGTACCTTGAAAAGACTGCTGTCGAAAAAGGTGCAAACTTATCATAAATCTTCTAGATTTATGTCCTCTACGAGTTTGTATACTTTTAAATCACCACATGCATTTTTGTTTTTTTTGTTTTTTCTTAGGAAAGGAGACTGAGAAAGCCAAAGATCGGTGTGATAAAGCCACTATGAAACTTCATATCTTGCATAATCAATATGTATTGGCACTGAAAGGAGCACAGTTACATCAGCACCAGTATTATGATACTACGCTTCCTCTATTACTCGATTCATTACAGAAGATGCAAGAAGAGATGATCAAAGCCCTGTAAGATGTATTCTCACATATTTTTAACTTGTGGAATTTTATATGTGTAGTGTTTGAATTAATGTATAGGATTATTTGAAAACAATAAACTGATTAATTGGTTGTATATTAAGGGGTAACAAAAAAAGGTATTTTCGTCTTTCAATTGACAGTGATTGTGCATAGAAAAGTCCATGAAAATAATGCAGACAGTAGGTTTGAGTAGTTACTTAAACATTCTAGCAAGACACTGTCTTCTCATAAAACTTTAAAATCTTACAGATTAACCGCAGTGTTTGTAGCTAAATGCATGCTTTGTCCTTCAGCTGGTATACTGTCACAAGTTTGTTGTCTCTCTGGTAGTCTTGTATTTATGAAATTCCACCAGCAGCAAAGTTGGTTTAAATTGGCCAACTGTCTTTAAAGTCATTGTGAACAATGGCCAGGCACATGCGTTGTTAATCAGATGTGTGGGAGATGTAGCAGGATCATATAAACCTGATCTCACTGTAAGGAATCCAGCCTTAAAAATACAATTATCTTTTCCCTGAAAGATCGTTTTTACATCATTACAGAAGATGTGCAAACTGATGATCTCTGAGAACCGACAATGAGACCTTTAAGCCCTCTTTTCTGTTTTGTAACCACCATGCTGCCTCTTTGTCTTTCCTCAAGAATGGGAGTTGGTTACGGAGTCTGTTCTGTAGGTCTTTTTCTGGGGTGTTATTTAAATCATTTAGCCTAAAAGAAAGGTCAGTTACTTTTTTTTTGTTGGTGTTGTTCATTTAGATATGAGGCACTCTTCCTTAATTCATTTTCTTACCTTTTCTGAAGTCTATGTTCATGTTGACTTCAGCACACAGGAAGTGAGGGAGAGGTGGGGATTTCACACTTCACATACTTACATGGCGCAGACACCATTAACTGCCCTTTGCAGTATCATGTTAGTTCATTTAATTCTGGTGCAGTATTGAAATGAAATAGACTTTTGTAGTAGTCTCTGTACAGTCCTTTTAATCTTAATTTTGTATGTGAAATCACAGTAAAAGGCTATGGTTAAATTCGTGTGCTATAATTAAGGTGATTTTTCAGAATTGTGAGATATGATAATTCACTGAAGAATTTTATGATGGAACAATAACCTATTGAACCTGCTCACCTTTGCTATATCTGGAGTAAAAACCTGTAAAAAAATACTTTTGTCGCTACATAGACATTTTTTGTGAGATCTGAATGTATTGGAAAATTACCCCTTTCTAGTATCTTTGGTGTATAAGAAGAGGTGGTGATGTCAGGTGTAGAGCTTGGTGTGGTCATCTGTGTGAAACATAATTCCTCAATAAGCCTGATTTTGCAGATGAATTAGTTTGGTAAATTTAAAGAAGTGTAGATTGACATCGCTAATGTTTTTTTTTTATTTTTTATTTTTTAATGTAATTGACATAGATTCCCTTTCTCTTCGATATGGCATTGCTGTAGTTGACATTCACCTATCTTTTTGTCACACTCTTTGACCCATTTTGTGGAACTTTTTCATGTATGTTGTTCGCAGGCAAGGCAAGATTTAATGCCTTGTCTTGTCTATTTTCTCCTTAGAAAAATATTAAAAAAATCCGATCACTTGACTTTTTTTACATAGTAAACATAACTTGAGATCTTATCCATGAAAAATCTGTTGATACTTTTTTCTCTGTATATTCCTCTGGGCTGGCCAAAATTCATTGGTATTTTAAGAAAGCTCGCCATGCTTCAGAGCCTGGCAAGCTAACAAGTTTGTCAAAGATAAAAATTAATTAGGAAATGATTATGAGGGTTCATTTATGGAAAGGTAAAAGTTAAAGAGAATAGGAGAGTGTTCTGAGGATGTGTTACTGGGTGCTATTAAGAGTAGTGGCACAACATCACCTATTCTTTTACCATTCCCTATTCCTTTGTTTTTTCCCCACTCTCAGAAGGAGGTTAAGACAATGCTGGGCGACTTCTACTTTCTTACAGGAACTTCTTGCTTGATTTTGTTTCTTCTTGTAAATATATGCTAACTTGTGATTTATGCTTATTTTTGTCTGAGTGAGAAATCATAAAATAAATGTATCAAAGAAGATAGTTACAACAATAAAGAAAACCAGTTTTTAAAGGAAATGCACACTATCTTGTGACCCATTTTGACTTATGCCAGAAAATATTTGTCAGTCAGAACATGAAAAGCTTTAGTGTAGGTCATAATAAGCATGGTAAGTCGTTTGTGAAGAGGAATGTCATCAGTGAGCTGTATACGTTCCTTTTCCTTGTAATTTCTACAGTTTTTAGTTTAGCTACCATGTATGTAGATGCACTGAAATCGATACAAGGAACATGATCTTAGAGACTTCCCACTCATTCATAGCCAGTCCGTAAAGAAAAGTCCACAGCTGATCTGTTATTTCTTAGAGTAATATATTGTCTTATGTTTTCCCTTTTTAGCCAGTTGCAACAAGAGTTTGTAGAAACAGCAAATTAAAAGTTTGAAGCATCTTCAATGCCATCTATGCCTTCAGTGCCATGTTATACAGTACAATTTTTTTTTCCTCTCTAGGAAAGGAATCTTGGATGAGTATAGCCAGATCACCAGTCTTGTAACAGAAGAGATTGCAAATGTCCATAAAGAGATCCAGACGTCTGTTGAACGGATAGACCCTAACTCTGAGTATAATGACTTCATAGATACTCACAGGTATACATTTTCATCTTGGTGTGCACGTTCATGTTTCTTTTTAAGAAAACCCTGGATTAAACTGCAACACTGCTTAAGTGATCAGAGTTGAATTCGTTTCTGTTTGGTTCCTTTTACGTTGTTACTTGCTCATGCTGTGGTCCTAATTCAAAGAATCGTATGCCATTTTATCACCTGGTATGATTTTAAGACAATGTTCTTTATTCAAAGGAAAAAGAGTATGTATCCAGTTGCTACCTTTCATTTAATATGTGATTTTGACTACAGTTACTAAAATAATTCAAAACACAATGATTTGCGATGTGATTTACTCAAAGATACATATTAATTTTGGAAAGATAACATTTATTTACTAAATTAGGTCTTCAGAAGTTGTTGAACAAGAAATAGAGTTTGATACATCTTTACTAGAAGAAAATGAAAACCTTCAAGCTAATGAGATCATGTGGAATAATCTAACAGCAGAAAGTTTACAAGTCACGTAAGTCTTTCTTTACAAACCTTTCATGCTTTGGAAATGCTTTTATACATTGTATCTAGGCTCACTCAGGTCACCACATAGCTATGTCCTCATTTTTGAGGCCCACTTTCTAAAAATAATATTTTCATACTATAGACTCTTTCCCGTGCTGGTTTTATTGTTCCTTTGCTCAACATACTCCTCCTCAATCTCCCTAAAAACTTGCCAACACTTTCAATGTATGTTCCTTTCCTTGCCAGTTAATTTATACAGTGCATCAAATCCATCATGAATCCTCCTTGGGAACATACTGATTCACCTTCCCAAAAGTGTTTCCACATTCAGTACTCTAGGAAAAATACTGAAATCTTTTGATGAAACCACTGAGTACAGTGATGTAGTCAATGATTTAAATTGCCATGCAGAAAATTTTGATGAATATATTTATTTCACTTGTTTTGTGTTTGCCTTCATTTTCCAGAGTAAATTCATATTCATTATTATAACCTTTAAAATGCATTAACTTACTAACACAGATGTAGCTGTTGTATTGTATTTCATGGAGATTTTAGCTATTCAGGGTCATGAACAACCTCTTTATGTATTTTGGTAATACATTGCCTAGTTAAATCTTTTCATTACTTTTACCAACTTCACCTTAAATCATTTGTTACTGGGGAACAAATCCTTGCTGAGGTTATTATGTTCTTATTACAGTATCAGCCTCAGCTTTTGACATAAATGGTCTGATGCAGTCACTTGTGAGAGTGCAACTCTTAATTGTACATTCAATTTTTTTTTATCTTGATCATAGCAATTTAAAATGGAAAATTCAGAATTCTATTGGTTGATGATGTTTTTGTTTTCTCTACTGTATTTCAGACCATATTTGACTTATTTGAAGTTTTTTTTTCCTTTAGAAAGCAAAACTGATCAAAATAAGATAACAATGGTGTGTTGTGGGGGTTTTTTTAAGTTTTTTAAAAATCTTCATCTGCTTAATCAAACTGTGATCCTTATTTCTTGTAGGTGTTTCTGAAAACCAAAATCATAGTGAGTCCTAATAGCAGTGAGGTATTTCAACCATAAACACATTGCAGTGTCTTCTGCAGATTATTCTAATCCCTGTGTTTTCGCAACATGACAGAATCTCTGGATTTTATTAATTTCTTTTCAAGGTCATTAATAATCCTCTTTTTTCATCTGGCATCTGATTACTTTTTGTAAATTTATGCCTTAATAGGTATTGAAATAACCTTTTCAATATGAAGTTTCAGTCTCCTTTGTCAGACTCCTTCTTAGTCCTGAAGCAGCTTCATCTTTCTTATGAAAGGATCACTTGATAATTAAAGCTGTTCCCTTCCCTTTACACCTGTTTCTGTTTGTAATACGTTCTACATCATTACTAAATAGAGATTATTCCTGCTTAAACTATGTAAATGTTGTACATCTAGATGTACTTCAGCACAGTAACAGGAAAAATATATATACTGAATCTCCCTTTTCAATAAAGTATTACAATTTTTCAAAGATTCTGCCTTCCACAGCTCCAAAAGAGAAATAACTTCTTGTTTGGCTTGTTTTCTGTATCCTGTTGTTTAGAAATAAGACATCAGCATGTCAAAGTGAAAGAGATGAAATGCTGCTTTTCTAGTAAATGATTCTGATGAAATGCATATTTGTGTTTATAAATGTGTGTCTGCATGTTTGCCTACATATATACATTTTCGATACAATTTCCACTGTGTCCTGTTACAAATCTTAAATTCACCCACTTTAAATTCTTTTGTGAATTTGAAAGAGAAATTTTATGGTGTGATGCTATTTTTGGAACAGGAATCAAATAGCTCTTTTAAGTGTTGCTGTCTCTAAGGTGTTCACTTTCTGGTATAGATTTAGGACTTTCAGCAAAAAAGTTTAACTGCATTAGGTCAGACCACAGACTGACCTAACCAACTTTCTTCTCTCTTACATTAGCCAACAGGGAAAAGTCTAGGGAGGAGAACAGGATGATTGTGCAATGCTGTTTCTTCAGAACGATCTCTCAGCCTCCCATAATTTTCAGCTCAGAAATGTTTTGAAACAGAAGTAGTGTTTGTTTATAATAGCCTTAAAGGTAGTTTATACTAGCCCTAGAGGTATTTTTCCTTTCATGAATTTGTCCAGTCAGTTTCAGTATGTACAAGTATCTGCTGTCCACAGAATTTTTGGTCAAGGAATTCCAGAGATTAGCTTCCTATTATGTGACCCGCTACTTCATAGTTTCACAGAATCACAGGGGTTGGAGCTCTTCTTTTGGAAGTGAATAGGAACAATCTACTCTTTTCCATCTATGATATTGTAAACTTCTCTCAGACTCCTACACTGTGATCTCTTTTACAGAGCCATCTTTAGCTTTAGTTGGTCCTTTCACAAAACTTACTCATATCCTTTATCAAGCTTGTTATCTTTATTTGAACGTTTTCAAGGTTACTGTATTGTTTTTGAAATGAATGGCCAGGATTGTGCAAGTAGTCCAGATGCATGGTTTAGAGAGAGGCATACTGAGGTTTCCTGTATTCTTATTCTGCTTTATTTTTAACAAATCCTAGAGAGTCATTCAGTTTGATTTTTCTGACCGCTGCAGTGTATCAAGCCAGCTTTTTCATGGAATCATCTGCTTCATTTCCAAGATCTCATTTCTGAGTCGTAGTGGTCACCTTAGAACCATTTACCACATAAGTAAAGTTCTGGATTGTTTTTCCCCCAGTATATTTGCCTATTTGAATATGCATTTAAATTGACCTTCTAAATGACAGTAGAGTTATTGACTATCAAAAGATCTAGAATAAACCTTTTGTATTCTTCACGTTCATCTCTTTCCCCTTACCTCAATATTGTACTGTCAGCATTCTTTGTCACTTTTTAAACTGTCCTTTTATTTGGATTATTATGAACATATGAAGCAGTGCAGATTTTTGTGAAGCTCCACTAGCTCCTGGCACTGTAAAAACTGTTTATTCTTATCCTCTTATGTTCCCAAATACATACAGTTTGTGTATTTGCAACATGGGTTTCTGAAATCTATGTCTTACAGGTTAAAAACAGTAATAGAAGAACTGATTCAGACACAGCAAACCCTTTTGAGCAAAGAGGAACTTGTGTTGGAACTGGAGAAAAAAATAGAAGAGTCCTCCAAGACTTGTGAAAAGAAGTCTGAGTAAGTGGAAATGATATTTCAAAATATAATAATTTGAGGGAAAAGCCTGAGACTTGAATAAGAAATAGCCTCCACTGATTTTGTTCTGCTTTTGTAGAAGTGATTATTGTGAAAAACAACAATAAGTTAGTTTCCCATCTCTAAAATAACCCTTGCACACAGCAGATCCTAATTCATTGGACAGCTGAGCAGCTCCATTAGTTTAATGTAATTGTCATAGTGTTGGGATGGTTCAAGAACTGGACCTTTGGTTAGTATTATAACTTCAGTTTGATGGAAGAAGAAGAGTCAGTTCAGATTGCCTCTCTGACTGAGTTCATTGTGTAGATATGATTTTGTGAAAGACTTTGAGTCATGTGCAAGACACGTACTCTTTGTTATGCAGTAACATGTTGAAACTCGTCAGGTTAAGCTCATTCTTTGTTGCATTTTCTTTACAAAACTGAATGTAGATCTGATACCCTGTAGTACTGCATAGTAAATAATGAAGGCAAGGGATTAATGAGTGTTTTACAGTGCTGTAAATAAAACATTATTATAAATAATAATTCTTGAGCAAGATCTTTAGGTTTTTTTCTACCTCTCGTTAGAAAAAATATTCACATCCCAGTCTAAACTGAAGTTAATACAACGGATAAAGAAACCTTCTGTCCGCAGTGATGTTTTTCTGATTCTTGTTGCAATCAGTCATAACTTTACTCACTTAGTCATAAATACTAGTTTACAATACCAGTGAATTGGAACGCAAGTCCTCAGTTAATCCTGTCTTCATTCACAGAAGAAGTTTTGAAGCTCTTTGTTGAAGGCATCTTGTCACTTGATACATTGGCTAGTATTCCATTCATATCCAAAGCTTTATGTATGTATATGATATCAAAGTTTTGATTTGATGCTTTCCTGTTCTTTCTTTGGTGAAGTTCACGTGTACTCACAGTATATTTTCCAGTTTTTTGGTTCTTGACCTATCTTCCTTGCTGCATTCTACTTGAAGGATAAACTGTATTTTAACTAGATTAGTTTGGTGGTGTTCCCCCCCCCACCCCCCCGGTATTGTTTTGTTATCAGTTCTCTCTCTCTGAAAACACTTCAGACTGTCCCTGTTTTTCTTGCTGCGGATAGGCTCCTTTTAGTGATCCTGTAGCAGATGTTTCTGATGGTGAGATGATTTCAGTTCAGACTGCACCGGTACCTGCAGATTGTATTAATACGGCATGACATCTGGCTTAGCTTTCTAGTTGTAGGATAAAACTCTCACTGACATCACCCCGGTTCTGATTTTTCATTGCTCGTGCCTTCCTCCAACAGACGCTGTTTTCACCTTTTAACTGCAGTGCAGAGTGATCAGGATGTTTTTGCACGTACTTACGGTCCCTAGAAAATCTTGTCCAACTGTTTTATGTTCTTGACTGCTGTCATAGCATATGGCACTGGCCTCAGTGCTTCAAGGCACGGTGAAAGGCAAAGGTAGTTGAGCAGTAAATAAAAGCTTACCTCGAGCTAGAGGTCATTCTGTTGTTGCAATGAGAGTCTTTTGTCAGGAAAGAAAGTGAGGAGGTCCACTCCAAATGCAAGAACTCTAGACCCTATGTTATTGTTGAGCCTCACCCTAGGTTCTGAGCTTTGCCCTTCAGTGCTGAGGAAATCTCCATGTCTGCTTTATCTAGGCAAAATGGTGGTAAAAGTCTGCAAAATCCTGTTTTCTGTCTTCACTTGAACAGTTTGTACTTCAGCTGTCTCCCCACTTCTTTGTGACACAGCTTCAGTACCACAAGTTCTGACTTGTGTATGGACTTTGCAGTGGCAGTCTGAGTTGGGGCTTGAAAGCATTTCTTGGTGTCTAATTCTGGCAACACTGCAAACTGATCTTTGCACGTACTGCACTTTTCATTAGAGTATGTGCAGAACTGTACCTCCAGGCCTCTGATTTTGTGTTCCTCCTCAATATTTAGCTCAGTTGCTACTATTACCCTGGCACCAATATCCCTTTCTGCCTTCAAATGACGATATTCCCTGCAACACAGAGAGTGTTTTAATTACATTTTATTTATATGTGTGTATGTCAAGCATACCATCTGCCCTCCCGACATGGTAGCATATCGAATATTTGGTTTTGGATTCAGTTTGCCTTTTTACTACTTCCCAACCTGTTGCCCTGTTCTGGTCTTGCCAAGATTCTTCATGCAAGATCTCACTCTATGAGGTTGCTAGTAGCTCCTGCTAGCCACAAAGACTACAAAATTTGCACTCAAGCAAGCCATAGGCAAATCATTTTCTAGGTTCTAATTCCTCATGCATAGGGGAGCGTTCTATGTTGGATTTGGGCAAATGAATTAGACGAGAATCCATCTTGCCACAGTTCAGGAAAGAGAATAGCTTGTGACTTTTAACTTGAAGGGTATGTCTTGTTATCTCTGGATCATGATGAGTTGAAACCATTCAGTGTTTGGGATGTTGTCATTCTAGCCAATGTGTGTTCACCAAAGCCCTGCTGATGGTGGAAGGCCACGATTTTCACAGGGTGATTGCTTTTTCCTCTCATATTGAGGAGCAGATGAAAGAACATTATCTTGAGGATAACATCAGGATAATGGTTCATTTCTTTGTGTGACGCTTTTAAATGTGTGCTGTCTCATGCCAAGCCTCAGTTTCAGGTCCTCTAGTTGTGTCTTTATACATCATACTTATCCTTTTTACATGAATGATCATTCTGCTATTTGTACGGAGTTCTGTTCTTTGGTGATTTAGTACAATGCTCATCTATAGGAATATGATTTTTATCTTTTCCTGGTAATGAAGATTTTATCACAGATGGTTTCCTTATCACTTTGGAACCTGTTTGAATAGTCATTTGGCTCTGCATCAGTTTGTGAAGGAACAATCTCAATCTCAACGAATTTTAAATTTCTTTTTTTCTCCAAGGGTAGGGCTTGCAGGAGGGTCTGTCTTCCAGGGATTATCCTGAAGATGCAGAGTGACAGAATACTCTGATTTTTCTTTATACTGTCCTCATTCTTCATAGTTCTGGTGCCTCTACCTCCTTCATCTGTTTTTTCAGACTGTGAGAACTCTACATCTCTTTACAGGCCACATGTCACTGGGCTACAGTTGAGTGCTCTTAAGGGTGTCTGTATTGTAAGGGTGTCTTTTAGGCAGCTTCTGTCCATCTTTGGTTCTTAGGGATAATAGAGTCATCTAGGTACATGTAGATGTTCTAAGTAATCTGCTTGTCCTTCAGTAATGATTTAGCTATGTCTGTCTTGGAGTATTCAGGGGTATGAGGGGGGTATTCAGAGAAAAGCCATGCAGAAGACAAGAAAAAATTGCTTTTAGCTCCTCATAGAGTTCAATTTATTTAGCTTCCTAAGAAGAATGTTAGACTGCAGTCCAGAAATACTTATGCAGTAGAGGACCTTTCAGTCCAGAAGAGACAACAGATATCTCTAACTTGATGCTGGATGAATTTATATTGGATGTAAAGTGAGTTTAATAGTGCAAATTATTATTACAACAACTGCGTGGATTGCAGTGGATTTCTCATCACTGGAAATTATAATCTAAAAATATATTTCTTCTCTAAAGGATAGGGAACCATAGTGTTTATAAATTCAGTCAAAAGTGGATGAAAATAGTAGTTTCATTTACATTTATTACAACACGATTTTTGTGACAGGTTGAGAAAAGAGAATGGCAAAGTAGGCGTTTGCTTGCATTGTCTTGTACCTTTGAAAATTTTCTAGAATTGCTTCATGTGTTCATGCCTTTGAACAAATAATTCTGTTAAGGAATATTAACGGGGTTTTTTTTACCTTTTATGAAACAAAGCATGTATTTTAATTCATGTATATTTTTAAATTGTTCATTATTTTTCTCTGCAGTATCGTACTGTTGCTGAGCCAAAAGCAAGCGCTGGAAGAACTTAAGCAAACAGTTCAGCAATTAAGATGCTCTGAGGCAAAATTTGCAGCCCAGAAAGAACTACTGGAACAAAAGGTTCAAGAGAATGATGGGAAGGAGCCACCACCTGTAGTGAATTATGAGGAAGATGCCAGATCAGTGACTTCTATGGTAAGTTTTACACCTGTTTTACTGAATTGTGTAGCCTTGCTATTGTACTTTAGTCCTGGGATCAGTCTCAAGATATTCACAGGGATGACTGAAGTGAATAAACTTCACTTTGCATCTGTGAAGGCTTGCTTAGAAAAACAGTTCAGTTGTGTAATTTTTTTTTAAGTTGCGATAACTTGTAACACCCTCTGTATGTCTGTGGACTTGGTATGGTCTTCTGTACACTTGATGCTTAGATTCTCATTAGACTGTTTTATAATCAAAAGTAAATCCTTAAACAGATTTAGTAAACAGGACTGAGTAGCTATTGGTAGTTTCATTGGCTGTGTTGAAGAAATACATTCACAGTTGTAGACAGAAAACTGTAAAAGCTTGGAATCACTGCACACATTATGTAATGGAGAACTGAATTTTATGAACTGTAATTACGCTTTTCTTTTAACAGAAAAAACAAACACTGGATTCTTTGCAACTTATTTTAAAATGTTTATATGCTCTTAATAATCAAAAGGAACTTTTTGTGGTATGATAAGACCCTATGTAACTTATATAAGTACTTTGCCAATATTCTGTGTGACTTTCTTTTCTCAATTGTATGCAGCTATGTGTAAAGATAGTAGGCCACATAAAAAAGCAAACAGACTACCTGTTTACTGAAGGGGCAAGCAGTAGTGTTTGCTTTTATGAATTAGGCTTGACATACATGAGATGCTTGCGACTTGTTTTATTTAGAGGTTTAGCCTGCCATTTCTTTTGGCCTACAGAGCAGTAACTTAGTGAAATGATAATGAAATGGTTGTATCTGAGAGGAATGCTTTTGTTTTCTCTATTTGTAGAACCAAGTTTGATTTTTCTTCTATTCCCATTCTACAGTTATACTTAATCATCAGTATTCTCTTGCTTCCACTACTACTGTTTAATATTTACAAGGCACTAGCAGGTGATGGCCATTTTCACCGGTACAAAACATTATTTTACAAAGCTTGTATGCTTGTCATGATCTAGGAGGAGTTGATAAAGCACAAAAAGATGGAGAAGGAGAAAGGAAGGATCAGGAAAATGATTGTGAAAGATTAGGAGGCTTGGAATCTTTTTGGGGTAGGCTATCTTGTTTGTTATTTCATGTAATATGCGGTAGTAGTGCTAGTGAGTGTTGTCTGTAAGGGTTAGTTGAGATAATGAGTCTAATCAAGAGAATGATATTCTTCCACCTCCATTCAAAATTACTAAAATTTGTCTTCTGGTGTCCAAATCTCTTGTTTCAGTGGGTGGGACAAAATAGTCTTTGCATATTTGTACAATACCCAGTGAAGAATTCCAGCCTCTTAATTTTTTTGGAATAAAAACTGTCTATGATAATTTATCCTTTTTTTTTTTTTTTTCCTGGAGGATGTACATGCTAAGATTTCTAGAATGACGCAAGAAATACATTTTTGCATGTATTAAATTTGCCGAGAGTAAGAAAAATGTCATGATTTTGGCGTCAGAGGATTTAGTCTTCTAATTCGTATACACCATGAAAAATAACAGAATATGACTTAAGTGCTGAGTGATTTCCCTTGAGTAAGTTAAGACAGGCAAATACCATTTAAGTTTTGTTTAACTGTTAAGTTGATATCCTGTGCTAGTAAAATTGACTAAAAAGCAGTAGGTACAACTGCAGTCTAAATTAAACGTTTTTCAAATTGCTGTACCTTGAGAGGGCAGTCTTGACTGTGTCTCAAGATGAAAAAATAATACACTGATGGGCTGTTTGTGTAAATAAGCATCCTGGTGATTTTTATAATGGCATTTTTTTTTAGTAAAACTCCTTAAAATTATACAGCTGCTAAATGATCAGAAATGAAATGTTCTTGCAGCTGATTGCTCATCCTGGTACCATTCAAGAGGATCATTGTTTCTTCAGCTATAAATCTGTTTTGGTTTTTCCTCTTTATCTAAAAGCAGTTCATCTAAATGTTGTCTGATACTGCGTTTGAATGTGGTTATTTATTCCTCTTCAGAAATTCATTGTAAACACTTGTCTTACAGATTCTTTTCCTAAGAATGACAAAATCATTATTGGCTTGTGTTGTCAGCATGCATATGAAGTAAATTTTCATGAATTCAGTCACAAGTGGATTTTTTTGGTAACATAAAATTAAAAATATGATATACAAAACAACTTTGTAAAGTTTCATGTCTCTAAGTATTTATGTGGTATCATAAACAGAGACAATTCCATAGTGGAATAGTTCACAAATTGTTTTGTTTTCCATCTCTTAGATTAGGTAACAGTACAATAGAAGGCTAACAAGGAATGAAATACTGAAATGCGGTTTGATGTGTTTTTTATAGACAGTGTTAGGTGACATGTGTGTAACAACTTCCTTTATTTCCTTGTTCTTTTTTGCCTCTGTTAACTGTAAGAAGTTTCATATTTTGTTGGGGTCTTGAGTATGGTTTGGTTTGGTCAATACATTTTATTGTTTGTAGAATGTTAGTTGTGTATTGGTATTCACATACACAATTTTTTTTTTAAAAAAAAAAGGAAATTGCTGGGTGATTCTGTTGTTTCATCATGGTAGCATGACAAGGAGTTGAAAAAAATTCTATTTTTGGCCATTCCTGAACATGGCATTTAACAATTTTGACATCATATGTGGAAAAATAAAACATATTTTCTTGTTTCTAGCATTTATACTTTTCTACTGACATAACCATGCAAGCCAGAGATGATTTTAATGCTGAAGGCGCTACAAGTTTAAAATAATGTCTCTGAGCCCCTTAGAGTTATGCAGTTATGTTACTATGCACTTCTGTAATCAAGAGAATCATAGTTAACTTTTTGTTTTATACTTACATTAAAGTAAGGAGATAGATACTAAGAAAAAGCTGGTTATTCCTTGTAAACAGCTAGGTTTTTTTGCCAAAATGTGGTATTATCCAAATTGTTATATATTATGACACTTTACAAAAATTAACCAGTAACTGGAAGGTTGAACTAGCTTTTCAGTGTTTAGATGTTCAGTCAATGGATCTATGGCCTGTCATTTGTCCTAAGATACATACTGTTCTTTCTATTAATATGATCAACAGAGCATGGTAGTAGTCCACCATAATTAAAATAAAGAAAACAACAACAACAACAAAACTTCTGTGTCTAATGAACTGATTAGAAATAAAAACATCAGGAATATTTGGAGTATTTCAGTGCCACATTTACTCAGGTAATTAAGTACAATGATGGTGGTTTGCATTTCATAGTAAGACTTCAAAATTACAGCATCAGTATTGACTTTGAGATTGTTACAGAACAGGAAATCTCCAGGGAGTGCTTAAGCCTGGCAATAGATTTAGTTAATATAAACCAGTAATTTTGTTTACCAGTAATATAGCAAAATCTGTATGCCATTTTAATATGTCTTCTCCTTTTTCCTTACATGGTAAAACTAGATATTACAAAGGTGCAAACCTATTATTTTTAAGAATATGTATTTAAAACTGTATGATTTTCTCACTACAGAAATGTTTCATGTAGATTTATTTTGTGTACTGCAGCTTTATACTGGAACCACTGATAAAACTGAGACTTGGTATGCAGGCTCTGCAATATTTCAGAGAGTTGTCAGCAGGTGGAGCTCAGTGCCAGAAGACTAGTATGACTGAATATTCAAAATTTTTCATCCCTACGTGTGTTTAAAAAAGGCACATGAGACACAGAAAAGTGGAGGAAAAAATGTGTGTTCTCATCTATCTAATTTATCTGAAATGGTGGTTTGGTTTTGTTTTGTTCTGATTTTTTTGAGTTTTTTTTTACAAATAATAAAATACAACTGTAATGTAGAAACAACCTAATGCATGGTCTTCAACAGCATGTACACCAGCTAAAAGACCTATGCAGCTATAGTGCCCATGGAGCAACAGTACAGAGTCACTGTTCTTTCTCCATGCGCTCCTTAAAGGACTTCCAGTTCAACTTGGTTAGGATGGAAGGCTCTGGAGTGCAGATGAGTCAGGAAGGAGATTGTAATGTCTCTGGTAACGTGAACTCATGAAAGGTACGCAGCGCAGAAAGAAGCTGAATCATCATGGTATCGTGGTAGAGACGGTAGGATGGATCTAACTGTTTATGCACCATTCCAGGATAATGCCATGCTTAAAACTGTACACAGTGGTGTAACAGAAAGTTAGGTATTAGTAAGAGATTTTACATTTCTGAATTTCTGTTTTATCTATTGTAGCAGAATTATCCACAAGGAAAACAAAACAAAGTTCACTGAATATCTAATTGGTTTTACTATTTGTTGTTCCTTTTTAAAAGACTTCAGCGATCCTATTCTCAGTGATTTTTTTAAAAGTAAGTTAAGCCAGCTTTTGGTGAAGATTGTAGTAAATAAAAAAAAATGTTCCCAGTGGTTATGGAAGAAAAACTGTTAAATGCATGGAACAGTGCTACAGTGCTAGTTTCATTATTTGTAAATTATTCTAGAAGTATCTTTTTTACTTTCCTAATGTGAATGCTTTGTCTTTCCATCCCTGCTTTCTATAATCCATGACTCAGTGCTCCTTTTAGTTGTGTGATCAACAAACCAATAGTCTTAGAGTATTCCTCTGCAGGATTCAGTTTGAGGCAGATGTTTTCAGGATCCTCACTAAAATCACAATTGGAAATCAATTTGTGCGTTTTGAATTTTTTAAGGCCAGTTATGTAGATATGAAAGAGCATTTACAGGAGTTGGTTATGTGATCAAAAATGCTACATTAAATGCATTTTAGATGATGTATCATAAGGCCCTGAAACATAATCAGCTGAGAGATGTACCCGCGCTCTAGAGGATCTCCTTTTCCCATACTGTCTCAGGCTATATAGGATCTTTATTTGCAGACAGGTGCAGGGAAATTATTATCTTCTGTGACAGCCCATTGCAGCAGTGGCAGAAAGCTTGATGGCAGAGGTAAAATTGTTGGTTTTTTTCTTACTGACTCAGAAGAATTGAGGCATTCCTACACCTTGTAATGCATTGCAGAACAGCTCCCTTGTTTATTCGTCCATGTAAGTAATTCTCTACTAATTTGTGGCTCGTGACATTTATATAAAACTAAGCTTACATGAGGGCGTGTATTAGGAAGTGGTAGGGGAGCCCTTCACAGTTATTTGATTTCTATATTTATAAACCTTGTAGACTTCCACTGTGCTATTCCAAGATTTTAAGTTTCTTGTCAACAGAAACAGGGCCAAAGTAAGTCTGTGCAGCATTGCTATCCTTAGCCTTTCTCTTATTTTTGTCTCAGCAGAGAAAACACTGCCAGTGCAGTCATGTTGTAGAAATTGTGCCTATTAATTCATAAAAGACTTGGAAATAAACAGATGTATTTGTTGGATGCCTGGACAGCTGAAGTTCAACTAAGTGATCTTTGGTTTGGGCCACTTTCCAAGCTTGCTGGCTGGGACCTGTGTTTCTGGCTTACAGTCAGAACTTAGCATGGAGCAAAAATGCTCCAAATGTCAGATGCTTCTAGGAAGTGTGGAGGATGAACTCAGTTCCTCTTGCTGTCAGAGTGAGTATGTTCTAGATTCTGTTTCTTCTCTGTGTAAATCCTAATTGCCTGACAGACATGCATCAGAGGAAGAACAATCCAAAAGGAGATGCTAAGGTAATAGACAGATAAACTCAGTGATACTTTGTCCCACATGGGTATTACTGACTGGTCTAGAATTTACAAGATGGGAGGTCAATGGAGCTGTCACGTCTCTTTCCAGTGAACATGCCTAGAAACTTCTAAAGTAAAGGATTAATCTGACAGTAATCTTTTCATAGACTAAGGCTCAGAAATTATATATTTCTTAAGATTAGCATATTATCTGTCAAAAAGTGTTGAGCAATAATTTAATCTTGGGGAAAGGCAAAATTAGAGATGTGAGTGAACTTTGGCAGGAATTGAGGGAGTAAACAAAACTCTCAGAATATTTTAAGTGCAAAATTAGTTTACCCTCTCCATATGAAGGAGAGTGTATGTACTTGAGATAAGTACATATGCTTCTCTTGAACTGCCAAAAATAGATGGAGAGCTTTCAATTTTCCTTGAGGAAGGAGGCTTCATCATAGTAGTGTTGCAGTATTGCGTACCCACTGGCGATTTGTTATTTTAGTCAAAGTATTTTCTGTGAATTAGGAAAGCTTCAGTCAGAAGTTTCCCTTTGAAAAGAAATCACATACTGGTATCCAGCATATGTTTCAGTATGGGTTGAAATGGGTTGGAATAGTTCTCTGTGTGCTGGGAGGAAAGTAGTAATTCTTTGCCAGAATTATCACCATTTGCTTCTTGCATCTTTTTCATAGCAATGGGACCAAATTAGTGTGATTATTAACTTCTTTAGCCTCTAGGCAACACCCAGGAAATAATGAGGTAGAATTTGGCTGCTTTAAATCATCACTTCCCTTTTCTTTTTTTCTCTTGAAGTGGCTGGTTAAAAACACCTGTGTTCTTAAAGGCAATTATTATGCTTCTGAAAGTCTTCAAATCTACTATAAAATATTTCTTGGAATTAGAATTTATGATTTTAATCTAGTGCCACTAGTAGTTTATTGCCAGATTTGAAGCATACGGTTTTATGGTTTACTTTGTGGCTTCTGCTGTTTTCTGCCATGTGGGGAAGCTCTTGCCTGCTACAAACTGAGAAATCAGAATGGCCATCTAATTCATTTTTCAGAGCACTCCCTTTGAGATCAATTTTTTGTTCTCCTTTTTATGTTTTATTGTTGGTGATCTTTAACAGTGGGGTAAATGAAATAGCATGTTTCAGATATCGTTGAACTTTTTTCGTTGGGTCATCCTGCAGTAAGAGAGATGCCAAACATTTCTGGTCAACTTGGGATCCAGATGCCTGAACATCAACATTAATGCCATTTTTAGATTGCTTAAGGTATCCTGCCTGACATCAAGCTGTGACTCATGTCTGCCGGTCTCGTGTAGACGTCTTGGACAACCTAAACCATAAAGAATACTAGATATTAATATCCAAATAGGTGAAGCCCACTTTCGACCAGGCACTTTGGAGATCTTGGCTCAAAAAAGTCTTTAATGGTAGGGAAAGTGAAAGTCCCATGTGAGATGTGATAGTCACTGTAATCTAGTAAAAAAAATACGGGATTACTTATCTCAACCTCTTTTCAGGGAGGTACAGAAACAGGCCACAAGAAACTTACCTTTATTTAACTGTTGTGTTAGGGTAGTGTGAGAAGAGCAATGACATTTGCATGAAGATAATAGTAGATGTGCAGGAGTTTCTGAAACTACTGTCCTCATCCCAAGAAGTATCACAGCCAAGATGCATGGAAATGTGACATTCTTGAAAAATGATTAAAGGCCTTTAATTTTGGGGCACTATTGAACTCTGATGAATTACTCCTGTTTTTAATCAAATAACATTCCTGATCTGTAAGATTGTGTGGGTCAAAAGCAGGTTTGTTTTCTGGAANCCCCCCCCCCCAGCTTCTTAATTGCAGAAAACAAGGGTTTATTGTCTGTAAACTAGGTTACAGATCTGTAAAACTCAAAAAAAAAATCCACCCTGAAACAAAAAACTGAATTAAGGGTAGAGTAACTAAGAATGACTTGCCTGCAATGGCAAGTGCAATGGCAAAGGCAATGTCCTCTTCCAGAATGTATTACGACTGTCTCCGCTGGAGGGAAAGCAGAGGAGGTTATTCTGGAGAAAAAGTTCAAATCTAACATCTGTGAGATGCTGAATTTTGATCATCTCTTTACCAAGTGCTCCTAACTGGTCCTTTGGTTCCTAATTAGCATTTACCTGAGCACGTAAAGTTCTTAGTCAAATAATTTCTTTTCTATTAACCCTTTTAGAGAGTTATTAAAAGCACTTGGAACAGGTATTTCGTTTGACTTCTTATTAACATTTGGCAGCTTTATTAAGTTTCATAAACATGACATTTTGAGAGAAATGAGGTTATAGGTATTTCCTGTCTTAGTGTATCACAGGAAGTTGTGATATATGTGAATCAAATTATGAGGAAAAGGTATCCTCGATTTCTTTTTTTGAGATTTGATTGCACTTTAAAATCTCCTCACATAGGCAGTATCCAGAGATATGGTAGGAAGTGAGTCCTAAATGGCTGTTAGGGTGCAGCAAGCGCCAGCTGCTCGAAGAGGAGGGGTGATACAGGAGACGAGGGCAACCCAAGGCTGGGCAGTGCCTTCAGTGATGGGGTGCCATCCCACAGGGTCTGAGCATAGTGGCAGAGCCAGATCTTAACAGGGTCCATGGGCAGCTCCAGAGATAGCAGAGCAATGAATCAGGTTCAGAGTCCGACTAGGAGTCCAGTCAGGAGCAAACAGAAAAAGGGTCAGAGACGGGGCTGAAGACAAGACTGTAACTTGGGTCTAAAGTCTGCTCAGGACACAGGACCAAACACAGGATTGGAGAAACCTACAACATAGGTATGAAGGATCCATCCAGGAGGCAGGGCTGGAGACAGAGCTAGAGATGGGTACCTATGATGCTGCTCAGGCCAGGACTTGGTGCCTAGGGCTGAGCTGAAATGGGGCTGGTAGGTGCTGAGCACTTGGGCAGGGGTGGTGTGAATCTCCAAGTGATGCTGGTCAGGGCCACTGAAGCCTTTCAGTGCCTGCAGGACTTTGACGTTGATATTCTAATAGATGCTTAGTTGCTTGCCAAATGAAATAACTACTTTAATTTATTGGTCTGGAGATTAGTTGAGTGAGAGGATGAGAAAATGGAACCAACTTGACAATTTCAAGATGCATGTGCTGTTTTACAGGTTGTTGGTGTTAGTATAATTCCATGGGAGACAATATTTCCATGAGGCTGTGGCTTTGTCTGTTTCAACACATGTTGCCACAGTGGGTGCTAAATCAAAGCATAAATGGTATAATCAAGAAAAATACAGGATACAAGTGATATAACCTAAGAATTTAAAGAATTAGGAGATATCTCTGCTAATCTTTGGTTTTGATGTACATCAGAATTACTTGTTTTATATCCAGATCTTGGCTTCAGGTACTAAGATGAAATAAAATCACTCAACGTTTGGTTTTATTTGTAATATGAGCTTCTGTCATTCCCCCTTTAAATTAAATTTACCTAGTTTTGCCAAAACTTTGTGACAATGAGAATTTTCACAATGACTACCATAACTGAAATTGCCTCACTCTGGAAACCTATATTTAGCATTTACTAAGTGACTGTGATAAAAATGAAAACAAAGAACTGTAGGTAGGAGAGAGAGAAAAGGAAACTTGAATATATTGGGGCAGCGGGGCTAAAATGAGATGCTTGACAGGCTTGACAATTTCTGTATCGTGGTAACCTGAAGTTTTCATCGTCTGTCCTAGCAGCTCTCTAGAGCAGTTGCACTTGTTAATTGTTATACTGAATTCATTCTGGGTGAGCAGAGAATGTTGCAATACAGGAGAAGCTGATGTGACTGAGCAGACATTACACTGAGGTGACTGTATACCATTGTACTAAAACAGGATGTGAATTTTGTATTATATTTAAGCGAGGGAAGATATATTCAGAGAGTTGTCCTAAAAAAAAAAAAAAGGTTAAAAAGTAATTTCTGGGTTAAAAAAAAAAAGAAACTTTTAGGTACACAGGTTTTTCATTAGTGTGAAAGAGAAGCCCCAGTCCTCAAGGAAAATGAAGGTTCAGAACAGCTAATATAAATTAATTTTTCTTATGTTAACTAGTTTGCTGTAAAAGTTAGCTGTTATTACAGCATAAACGGCAGATGTTATCTGTATGGAGGGGAGACAAAAAGACAAACGTGCAGGTGGGGACTGTAAGCATTTCCTACTTAATAGGATCTCATTACAGTGTAATTTTGCTTGTTTAGTAATAGTTCATGCAAGTTCTAGGCTATAGCAGTGTGCGACAACTACATAAGTACCATTAATGGAGGGATGATTTGTCTTCAAGTAATTTTTGTATGGGACAGTGAAGTAGCTTTTTGAAAAATGTGACTGTTTTTTTCTAAGGCTGCTCTTGCTGGGGAAACATCCTGTTTAAGGTCACTAATGTGGTTGTTAGGAGAGGTGTACTAAAAGCCAGTGTGGTAGTATCCAAAGCTGTGGCTGTATATTAGAGGATTTTAGTCCACTTCAGGTGATTGCTGCTTTTGTGTGGTTGATCTGTTCAGTCTGAGGGATTTATATATATAATTTGTAAAGTAACACTTTGTATGGATCATTGTATCTACAGTTTGATCTTGGCATTGAGATGTCTCAGGAGCACATGATAATGAAATGTAGCTTTATAATATGCGGTGAAAATCAGTGAGGGAATAAGGATTTTCAACCTAGATGAATGAAGTATTGTCTCAGTTACTTTCTTCAACATACTTAAGAAGTTGATGCATTGACTCATATATCACCATACCTATAATCTGTAGAAATTACTGATTCTTTTTTTGAGGGTAGCAAAAGAAGTTTCTTCTGTACCAGAGAAGGCTGGTCTTACATTTGACAAGTGGCTTGAGGATGCTTGATAGGTACTACTGATGAACTTTGAGGAGAGACCGCTTGTTTGGACAGTCCCCTTTTAATGAGTAATGACTGAAACATGTGAAAGGCTCCTTCTGTTGACCACTGAGCATAAGAACTCAAAATCTTTTTGTAATTCTGCAGGAGAAATGCTACCTAATTTATTTTGTCTCATTCTGCTAGATACAATTTATGAATTTCACCTTGGATAGGATTGAAATCTGTTACTCGGGGTTAAGTCCACGAAGCTTTGTTTTACTTTGGTAAAAAAATACTTCCTCTCACAATACGATTTTCAAAACAGGATACTATTGCCAGTCCATATTTAGCAATTGTCATGGTCTGGGCTGGACTGGCTACTGAAGTGAACGACAGGTGCTTTCCCCCACCTCTCTGTCCAAGGAGAGGAAGGAGAGAGAGAAAGACTCATAAGTGTAGGAAAAAACTAAACTACTTTAATGAAAATATTAGTAAATTAATAAAATAATAAAATAATGAAATATATACAATATATACAAAACTGTATCAAGCTCCTGGGACGATGAGCATATCACCGGCAGGCACGGGGAAAGTCCCAGAGTAGACTCAGCGACAGATAGGAACTGAATTCCAGATCTGGATTCAGGAATGCACGGATCGGGATCAAAGGTGGACAAACAGAGAGAGTCCTCCTTGGACACTGGCCATTGAAGAAAGAGGGCTGACCCTTTGATCCCTCAGCTTTTATACTGAGCATGATGCAGATGGAATAGAATACCCTGTTGGTCCTATCTGCTCCTCCCTGCTGGTGCGACCTGTCTATGCTTCTGACCCTCCAGTGGAGCACACAACAAAGTTGGCCGTCTTTGGTTGTTATAGCGATAAGTATAAGCAAGAGCCTCTCTGCATACCATTCCTTGGCATAAATTACAACTAATCAGGTTTTACCACTCTGAGAGTGAACAGTTTCAGCACAATATGCTGTTAATTTCAGAAAGTTCAGTTAGTTAGGAGAAGCTTAGCTGCAAAGTACAATTACAAAACAGAAAATGGGTCCTGTTGTACATCAAACCAGGACAATGATTTACTGGGGGATGAAAAAGACTTTACATCCTGTCAGATCACATAACACGTGTAATGCCATTTTGCATCGCTTGATGTAGCATTTGCCAGGGTGGCTTCATTAAAGCCAGTCAGTGAGTCAATCAAAGCCAGTCAGTGAGTCATAAGAGGGATCTTCATTGGTAGGTGCCAGTTTTTGGGTGGCGGTGTGGAGAGGGCAGAATCCAACAAATGTTACCTTAAATCGGTCAGAACAGTGTGATAGTAAGCTTATAGACAACACACGTCTGGTGAGTTCACAGTGGGTGGCTGAGCCTCTGGAAACTTCCTTTGAGGTTAAGGGAAAACTTGGGGGTCCCCCCCTCCAATCCCCCCAATGGAGTACTGTCTTCTGTAGGTTGGCATGGACCTCTGCTAAAGTTGGGTTGCAAGTCCCTGCCTACAATCCAGGAGTCTGCAGCTATTGAATATTTAGTTCTTGGTGTCTTGTGAACCCTAGAAGAAAGAAGGACTTGTTTATTTGTGGATTTCAAGGTCATGCAACAGAGAGAGGATGTTCTTGTTCTCTGTTGCTTCCTTACCTGTTGACTTCTGGCCACGGTTCCCCTAGCAGCTGTTGGCACTTCAGGGTATAGCTGCTTCAATGCCTCTAATCCTTTTCCAGGGTCCAGACTTTCTTCGGCTTGAATGCTTAAAATCTGGATTCCACCCCTAGATTTGTCAGGTACGTTTCTTTAGCAGGCATTACTGTGTGTATCTTTGACTAAAAAGCAACCAAATGCAAACTACAGCTTTTTGAATATATATTTAGTGAGATCTGGAAAGACTATGTCATTCCTTCTGTTACTGAGTAATGGATTCTAGTTAAGGTAATTGACCTGTATACTAAGCGCAGTCATTAACAGCATGCTGTATTCAGTTCATACCATGTTTATAAATACTGTATTTGGATATCTTTTGGGCTGCATAACCCCCAGTTGGCACAGTGCTCTGTTTGTTGGCTGATGTACAGACTACTTGCTCCCATAGCTTCAGTTTTCACTTTTTGCAGCTGGTACAGCATCCACTTAGTTGCTTGCGTCATCTATCCATGTCTTCTCCTTTGAATACAAAATGCTGAACTCTGAAGAGATGCAGTCCTCCTTAGAAAATCTCCTTTTGGAGGGAAACTTTGCTTGTGTTGAGGACAGGTGAAGGTTCCTTTTCAGTGTTTCTAGGAAGAAAACCCCAAACTGTCCTTCCCATTGACCCCTTACCTTTGCTCTGTATTCTCTGTATTTTTCTGGAAGGTCTTTTGACTAGCCTCCACGGCAGCAATAACTCACCTGCTTGTAGTTCATAGCTGTAATTTTTCTCTTTGTTGCCTTCTAATCCCCTCCCTACAAACAGCCAGACAGATTTGCAATATGAGAACATACTTTGTCAGGATACCGATGCCATTGTAGTCAGTGGGATCAGAGGACCTTTGCCTGTGCAGGTCAGAAATAAAGGATTGAAAATAGTTAATGCTTTGTGCCTTGCTGAAATGTGGCTGGGCTTCATATCTGGAATTTTGGAGATTTAAAATAACCAGAACACAGGTTTTGATAGTAATGAGAAAAGGAACACAGTTTGTGTTTCTGAGTCTGCAGGGTATGTAAGTATGTGTAGATTTCTGGCAAGCCTGTTACTGTTATTTTAAGTTTGTGGTTAGTAAAGATGATTTGCAATTCCAAGTACGATTCTTCAACATGTACACTGCTCTTCAGGGATTCACCAACATGCCTGTGGTAGCTGTGGGTGATTTTCATTGTTCCCTTACTTCAGCTACTGACCATTGCAGAGACCATTAGGAATTGAGGGGTTTTGGCCATATTCTGCAACACTTTTTGTGTTCAACAGTCTGGATCCTCACATAAAAAAGCCTGGAAGTTCTATTTTTATCTGCTTAATGTGCTGGGTTCATTGTGTGGTGTGTGTAGTTCGGTACTTCAGCCACCTGCACTGTAAAATTGTTCATGCTTCATGTGAAATGTAGCCCAGAGGTTCTTCACCCGTGGCTTTGTATTGTTAGCCCGTATAGCTGTCTTTCACCAAATTTTTCCTCTGTTAGAATTGCCCTGTTTTGATGGCTCTTTTGAACATAGGTCAGCAGGGTTGACTCTACCTCTTTTTGCTAGGTCAGTGGTTGTAATGAAGTTCTATTAGTCCTTAAGTAATATTTATCAGTTTGAAGAGTTAGGTGTTAACTTTTTTAAAAGTTAAGCTGTCTACTGGCCACCTGAAACTTTACCATTCAGTTGAGGAAGTGCTATTATGGAATATTATCATTTGTTAACAAGTGCCAAAAGCACTGTCTGCCTTTATACTTTTTGTAGAAAAATAAGTGTATGAAAACTTCAGGACATAAAATTTATTTTCTACACTAATATCTGTCTTTGGTGGAGGAAAACGGATCAATTGGTTTTATCACAATTAGTCAAATAGAGATGAAGTTTTCCAAATACTAGTAGTGCAGCATAACATGTGTGTGTTTAAAAGAAATCCATTTCTTCTGTTACCTTATGAAAAATGTGCTTTCTAGCTCAGATTTTGGGGTTTGTTTTTTAACTTAAAAGGGGGATGGCAAAATCAATCTTTATGTTTGTGTGTATGCATGTATATAACCAGTTTTAAAACATATTTCACATTGAAGAGTTCATCGCTTCACATGGCAGTGGTAGTGTTGATCTTGATTACAACTCTGGGGCAGCAACACTAGCGTTACTGAATTTCTCTGTTCTTCTGTAGAATTTCGGTCATACACGCCTGAAACTATTTCAGCTGGATGTACACCGTAATAAAGTACAGAATAAAACTAACCTCTTTGCATCAAAAATGCTCCTAAGAATTGTTAACTTTAAATGATTTGTGGATGCATTTGTATTTCTAGGTAATAAAGCATGTGCTTTTCATAGCCATCTGACAAACTGTAATGTTTAGATGATGGAAATATAAAATTTCCTCACAGTTTGTTTGCTTTGCATGTTTTATCTCTTAACATTTTTTCTCCAACATATTTTGCGCTTTATGTTGTTTTTAAATTTATCGTTATATTCTTGAAATTTCAAGTCACATTCATGAAATCTCACTGATTCACTGATTGCTTATTCTGATGTTAGTGTATGTAACTGCCAAACCACAGGTTTCTAGGCTAAAAGTTATATCTGGCTTAGGAAGATGAAAATGTTTGGAAACAGGGTATTTGAGGAAACGTAATGCATTCCCATTCCATTTGAATATTCTTACCTTGCATTCATTCTTGACTATCGTTCAGGTTATTTTGGTCACCTCTTGCCTGCAATGGTGGCAGTAGTTAATTCACTGCTCTTTGGCTTGTTTTGATTCTGGATTTTCTTGAGCAGCAGCAGCAGCACAGGCTGAATGTTGAGCAAGATGTCCTGGCAGATGGTGGCTTTGACCAGCAGCTAGTTCATCATCTTGGTTTTTTGGATGGTGAGCTGCCAGAGGATGTGAGAAGATGTAGGTTTTCTTGCTTTTGTGAACATTAGGTACTGTGGTACAACTAGGAGCAGTCAGTGTAGTCTGTTTTATGTTCTCCTGTTGCAACTTCATGAGCTTACAGAGAATTATAGCAAGAGAGGCCTTGTGCGTATATTCAGGGATCTCTTACTGTGATGTGGCAATGACAAGGAGAAGGATTGTGTTATGACCAGGTACTTCCTTTTCAGCTATAGCGAGCGCTGTACAGACTGACATTTGATCATTTTTGATTACTTGAAACTAGTAAAGTGATAGTGTAAGAACTAATAAAATGTTTGTACCTTCAGTTAATAATAGCATTCTTGATTAATAACAATGCTCTTGAAATCAGTGAAACAATTAATATCTGAACATTTATATACCAGCCTGATGTTTTTGTAGGACAGAAACCTTCGTTTTCCTTGTTATATATTTCTCCAGTTACATAAGGTAATGGCATTTAAACTTAATTTTTCAAAAATCTAAGCTTTCAGAAGTCTGAATTGATTTGTTAAATTACCTTTATTGAAAACAATTCTTTATTTGGCATCATTATGCAGTCAGTGGATGGAGGTGTATTAGGATTTGTTGTGCACAGATACATTCATTAAGCAAAGCAGGAATTCCTTACTGAATTTCAGGGGCCTCTCTATCTGTCTTGCAAAAGCCTTTGTCTAGCTACTTTTTTCTTCCTCAAAAATAGCTACGGGACAGGATCTCAGTGCCTCAGCTTAGGTACAGTACATTCTGTCATCTTTTCTACAGCACAGTTGACAGTCTTGATGATAATTAGGTGAAATCAAAATCCTATCTTTTTTTTTTTAAGCAGAGAGGCTGTTTACTATATAATTAAAATGTACCATGTCTCTGGAAACATTATTGCTAGCCCCCATTAAGAGGTACTCTACTTCCTTAAAGACCTCTAATACGTATTTGTGTGTTTGGAAGATTTACTAATCATGTAAAAGATGAAGGTGTGATTTCCCTGACATTTCATATGTATCTTGAAAAATTGGTCCTCTGAAACTCTAATTAAAACAGAAAACATATTGTGGAGAACTTAACTGTATATTATATTCTGATAGATAGTGATTAAAAATGAAAGCAAATGGTTAATCATAGTATTCATGCTCCTTTTCTAAAAATCAATTTATTTACAGAGAGTGGTTGCTGAAATCTGAGGCTTTCCTAAATAAAATGTGCCAAAGGCTTTCAGGTTTTTGTCTCCAAATAGTTCACCAATCTCTTGTTTAATGCTCTTTCTTATTGCCGTTTCCCAGAACAAAAAAAAATACTTTCTAGCCTGTGTTGCACCTTCAAGATTCTGGTATAGAAGTAATCATGCACATATAAGTAATCACAAGAGCAGAAAACTTTATTTGGAAATAAAGCAAATATTTTTTGATAGTAAGTTGAGTCAATTCCTTGACTTGTTATAAGTGATACATATTATTTCTAACAGTCTTTTTGTTTTTTAATATTAGCATCATATTGTGTAATTACATTCCTGCAGACCAGATTGTAGTAACAGTGCTTGATTTCACATATACCAGTAATGAACTCTGAGTTACCAGTCAAAATAAGGTCTAAATGTTCCTGAAGATATCAGGTCACTATTTACGTAGTGATCAAAACCAAAAAAATATGCTAGAAATTTTCAGGAAAGGAGCAGAGAAAAGAGAAGACATTACATTACTGTATAAATTGATGTGCATCTGCTTCCCAAATGCCGTAGCACTGCAGAATAATTTAAATTGGAAGAGATCTCAGGGAGGCCATCTGGTCCTGCTTCTTGCTCAGAGCAGGGTCATCTTTGATGTTATATCAGGCTGCATAATGCCTTGTTGCAGTTGAGGTTCTAGCAGTACCACTGATAGAAATCTCTCTGGGCAACCTGTTTCAGTATTTGATCACCGTCCTTATTGTGAATTTTTTTTCAGTATCTAACTGGAATTTTTCTTGATGCAAATTGTCTGTTGCTGC
The DNA here is from genome assembly GCA_013397275.1 of Burhinus bistriatus. NCBI lineage: Eukaryota > Metazoa > Chordata > Aves > Charadriiformes > Burhinidae > Burhinus > Burhinus bistriatus. Next base: position 25,322 of record VYXH01007078.1, on the reverse strand, counting down.
TTGCCCTTCTGCTGTGTGCTGCCTAGAAGAGTCTGAGTCCATGTAACCACTTTTATTTTCAGCTCCCTGTGTTACAAAATCGACATTGATTCAGAAAGGCAAAACAATGCTCAGATATGTGCAGGAGCTTCTGTAGAACAAGTGAATAAGTAGATTGGGCTTTTCAGACTTGAAAAAGCAGACTGAAAGGAATTGTGATAAAAGTTGTATACAGTGTGTTGGTGAGTGTTGGGTGATGCAGAGAAAGTGAATAGGGAATAATGGTTGTTCACTGTCTCTTCAGAAGCAAGAAGTAGAGAACGTCAAGTAACCACAGTAGGCAGATGATTCAAAGCAAGCAGACAAATGTGCTCTTCAAAAATATGCAATTAAGTTGCGCAACTTGTTGCTACAGCAGTGGCTCGTAATAGTTTATATAGATACAGAAAGCAGCTGAAAAAATTTGTGGGAGGAAAATCCTTCCATGACTGTTACATGTCATCTTACACTACTAAGGCAGATCTTATACCACAGATCTTCAGAGGACAAAGATGTGCTCTGAAGAATTATCATTCTCCTTTTTTTACAGGCCATAAGGCCACTGGAAATGCCTGGGATGTATCTTTGGTCTGAGAAAATAGAGCTGTTCTTAGATTTCACACCAGTGAGTCTTGTTTTTCGGACAACCCCCTGCAATTCAGAAGGTGGAACGTTAATTTACATCCAGTGCAATGTTTTACAGTATACGTATGTCAATTCTGCATCATTTCTGCTGCTTTGGAAGGTGTTACTTGTGTTTAAAACAGAAAATGTTACCTTGTCAAAAATTATTTTTGAATAGCTATGTTGTTTAGTTGGTTTCACTGTGTACTTGAGTTATTTTTAATGAGCTCTGAATGTTTTAATTTTTAATAACTCTGTGTTACATCTTCATGGCTCTGCACAGTGCTGCTCCCAATTCTAGGGAGCAAACTAAGAAAAATGCGTATTATAATTCCTGTGAAGGTGCTCTGAAGATAGATGATCTGCTCAGCTCAGATAATCAGCTCATATTCAGCCAGCAACTCATTCTGTGTGTGAGTGCCACGTTAATAGCTTAAAATACCCTGCTTTGTTTGGTAAAGATAGCGTGATTCTTCATCTAGTTTTCTACATGTGGTGTTTCTGAGATACCTAGTTCTTTCATGGATGAGAAGAAAAAAAATAAATAGCCTTTTGAGGTATGAGATTAGTCTTATTTCTGAAATCAAATCATAGACTTCAGGGACATTAGGAATGTTCTACTGTATGTTAAGATTTTAATATGGTTCCGCATGTACATCTCCTTTAGTATGTCCTAATACCAACAAAACAGACAAAGATTTTGTGGTTAATATATCCACTCATCAACGGGCAGGACTGAGTTACTGCCATAGTTTAAGTTTATTACATGTTTTTGGGGCCTGGCCTAAATAACTTTGTCTCCACTGCAGAGGTGACTAATGCAGAGGATCATTTTCAGAAAATTATTTTCTCTACAGCTTCTTGGAAGAATTCTTGCTTATAAATCACAAAACTCCATTCTCATGCCAGACATCTATAGCCTTTTAAAAGCAAAAAAATTTCCTTGTTCTCCCCATAGTCTAAATTTGAAGCCTTAAGATGAATGTTATTCTGGCACCTTTTTCATCAGGGAAATCATATCTTCAAACCAGAAATGAAGCTAGCATTCGCTTTACGAAAATGAGAGCATCTTAATTGCTCTGGCAGATACTGTCTGGTGCCTTTTTTATCTCTAAGTTCATTGAACATACCATTTGCAATAATTACCAGGGATTCCTCCATTCTGGTTTTATCTTAGAGCTCTTGTACTGTACTGAAATCTTTTTCATCAAAATCTCTGAGGACCAGTTCCCTAGCCAAATCTCAGAAACAGTACTATCATGCTCATCTTTTAGATATCACTGATTATGTTCTTCTAATTGAAATCGCCTTTTCTTCTGAGCATGTTTTCTCTTTCAGTTGGAGAGTCCTCCTCATATTTCCTCTAAATTTCCCGTGAAGGCTCTCTAATTTCGTGTGCAAGTCCACATTCAACTTCTGTATCCATGCTGATGGTTCGTATCTGACTCATTAGGCAGTCTTTCTTTGAATGGAATTGGCCTGTTTGCATCACCTCTATGTACATGTCTGGCTAGTGTTTTTAGCAATGTTCAATATATGCTGCTTTGTCCGTTGTTCCTCTTGCTGCTAATCTTCCACCTTTTGATCAGTAGAGATAGCGTTACTATTTGCCTGTCCCTCAGAAGCATTAATTCTCTTTTATCTTTATCTTAGATATCTCTCCAACTTCTTACTTCCTTGCTTTTCTAAAAAGAGTATAGATGATTTTTCTTTTATAGTAACATCTAAAATACAGCCATTTTCCTGGATTTATACAGCTAAAAAGCTCTTTTGGGCTTTTACATTATGCAGTTCAACTTAAATGAATTCTTTTGTCCTGTCTTTGCTTTGTCTTGTGCATGTTCATTCAAAATACCGTTGCGAATATGATTCTTATGGCCTGTCATTCTGATTGTGTCACACTCCTGGGTGTATTATATTGTTTTTCATGCACTTTAAGATCTGCAGTGTTTTTGCCCGGTGGCAGAACTGTATGTCTGGCAAAAGGGAGATATTTGTCCACAAGACCCCGACAATTGTAGCGCATGACCATAGAAGATAAATTCTAGTGGAAAATCCATTAAAGTGGACAGGACCTCATGTTGCACAAGATCTCCAAAGTGAAAATACAAAACACAGAAGCTTGGCTTTCTGTGTATCATATATAAAGATGTATCTGAGGAAATCCTCAAGCGAAATAGGGAGTGCTTCACTTGTGTTTTTAAACTGGCCTGAATCCTGCACTTCTTTTTGGGTTTCTGATGGGTACAAGTAGTTGCTGTCAATCAGTTTCTCAATAAAAGAGGTATTTGTCCTGGTAAATCCTTCCTAAATTATTTGGAAATTAAAGCAGTAGTGCTTTGCATTATTTCCCAAAGAGGATAATGACAAGAAGTCCCACCTATAAAACAGCTGTTTGTATTCCATATAGAAGCTCATCAGTCTTGCATCATTCTATGGGAAGTAGTTGGGTTTTCAGCAGTTTTGCTAGTGTACCTGTCCAATGGATAGAAAATTCATGGCCTATTCTAAGTGCCAGTCCCAAGCCTGGTGGAGATTCATTTTAATTCATTCTGGCGAGTGATTAGAAATATGGCTAGTCCTAAAAGGGAAATATCAGTCAATGCATTTTTCATAGTTCCTTGTATGGTGTGCTCTTGTACCACACGTACATTTAAACACAGGCAAAGAAATAGATTAAAAATGTCCTGTAATGACAGTATGTATTTTCATACGCTTCTAGCTTCTTGATGGTAAACTACAATTTATTCTGCAGTAATTCAGTCATTGCATAAAATATTATGGCCCACAGATTAGTTTTCTTTTTAATGAAATTGGTGTAGTAGAAAACAAAGGAAGTGACAGATCATGCTACCATTTTGCTAATATCTCTGAAAGTAATTCATTTGAATCAAAACGAAACTGAATCAGCTAATATGTTTTAGTAGCTGCATTGTGCAGGCCTGCTACTCCATAATGCTGTCTACAGCATCTCTGATTCCTTTCCAGTGTCCTTCTCAAGTTTGTTAGTCAGATAGTAAAGTCTTAGGAGTTTATCTGAAGCGTATGTGGTGATTACATAGCCAGCATGGTTGTACTGGTTGGTCAGATGCCTGATGTTTGTTGGAATGAGTATTGTGTGGAATTATAATGAACTTTTCTTCCTCAGGATACAGAGAGTCTCTGCTTTCTGTTAGCTTCCTTCAGAAATTTTACCTAAGCTAATATTCGGAGTTAGTCCTTTCATCTACTAAATCGTTTGCTAAATTGTGAGAGCCTTGACTGAGAGATTCAAAATTTAATATGGCTAGGGTGGAGATCACTGAAAGACAGCTCTGATGTGTATTTCCTTTTATTTTGGAAAGCAGACCTAAAATAACACCCTGACTTAACTAATAAGACCATACACACACACATAAAAATATGTGTGTGTGTGTGTATATATATATAAAGTAGGTGGGCTGTTCTGAATTGTATTCTTATGCTAGTTTAGGAAAAAAATTATGTGCATAAAAAAATCTCTTCACACTTGTGAATATACTATTTTCCATGAAAACTGCTTTCCTGCAAGATCTAATGGGTCCTTCTAAGGTGATCTGCAGCTGGCCAATGGCAAAAAGAAATCAGTAAAAGAACACTGTTGCTGCTCTTCAGTTTTATTCAGGTTGCCCTAAAAATACTTAAACAGAATAAATAAACTCAGTACAGGTTACAGTTGTGTTTGTCATGTGTTTGATAGTGCCTGCTGTGCAGACAAATTACGAGTCTTCATTGCTGTAAGATAGAGTAGATTCAGTATGTCAGAGGGAAAACACTATGAAAATACTAAACAGTGTTTATAAATGTATTGCGGTTTGAACAGGGCATGCACTATATTTTTGAACAGAGCCAAAGTTTATCCCTTAAATCTGCGTTTTAGTGCTCATTCTATTTAATGCAATTAGCCTCTATATGTCATTTGGTGGTGCTTATCAAAGTCCTCTAGTGGGGCCCAGTCCATGAGCCTTTCTGATACTTTAATTCAAAAAACCCTCTTGTTAAAAACATGTTCGATAAGGAGAAACTGGTGAATGTAGAACCTTGTAATTTGATGCCACTAGAGAAGCATGCTATTCGTGTAAAAGAGAAAGGAAAGTCCTGAGTTTGTTTAGGGGAAGCGTAGTGCAATTCATGCATCTTTTGGTAACTTTTTTTTTTCCTGTCATATAAGAAGTATACATTTAATTACAGTTAAATCTCATGGCTCACTTCTGAAGAGATGTGTGAAATGAGTGGATCATTCCACACCCAGCATGCAAGCAAAATTAGGCTCTTGGAGCCCCTATTGTTAATTAGATTTGTGTGTGTGTAGCCAGTTTGATTCATCAATATTATAAGAATAAAAATCAGGACTCAGCAGAGAGTTTTTTTATTATAAGAAAATTACTTGGCATGCAATATTGCTTGAGTCTGATAAAGGAATAAAAATGTTATTGATGGGTAAGTGGGTACAGTTAACAAGTATTTCAGTGATAGTAAAATCCTTATTAGTGTTTTGACTATTTGACTGTTTTTTGCACTCTTTTTTCACAGCATACAAATCAAGGCACACTGCAGAATTTTGCTACCAAGTAAATAAATTTATTTTACTAAGACAATGTTTAACCTATATGCTGTAACCTAAATTGTATTTGGGAGTAATTTTCAAACACTTGTTTGTTTTGTATACAGAATGAATAGATTTTGTTGCTTATTTGGAAGTCCTGGAATAAATGGAAGCTGCACTTATTACAGTATCAGAGTTTTGGTTTCTTCAGTCAGGGTGTATGTCCAGAACTTGGAAGCAATTTTTCTTTGTAACATTACCAAACAGTTGTAGTCTGTCTCCATTGTCGGTTTCTTACAGTTTAGGTAACCTATAGGTAATTAGAATGAGGTTGTTAATGTGTGGTCTCTCTGCTTCATGTTTGATTACTTTGCAAATGCTGATTAAAATATCTTGGCTGTTTCTGAGGGTGATTTATAAGCAATGAATTTAGTTTGTCAGTGTGAAAAATACATTTTTGTATTTTTTGAAAGTATCTTTGATACTAATTTTGAGAGCTGATGGTAAGTTGGAGATTAAGAATTATGTAGCCTTTGGACTATGTCAAATTATAAGCACCTTGGAATTCACATTAACTCATGCTGAACTAGGGATACTTAAAGGCTGTTTCAGTGTTCCAGTTAGACCCATCTTCTTATGGAATTTAAAATCACAAAGGTGGCTGCACGTATCGTTTATGGTAGTGCTGGAAAACAAATGGATTCTGTAACTTGCACTGGTTGGTACTAATATTTACAAGTAGTATTGTTAGAGAAGAATGTTGATAAAAGGAGAAAAAAATCTATAAGGATAATGTATATATGTATTTCTGAGTTTTGCTATGTGGGCTTTTTTAAATTATATCATTTCAAATCAATGTCCTTTTAAAATAATAGATATTTCAGGACAACAGAGAATTATGTCCTTTGTTTTTAGGGTGCAAAAGAATTTCAGTTCTCTTTATAGTTAACAATAGTGATACTTAAAATAATTGCACAAAATATTTAAAGAATTATAGAATTTGTCAGTGGTTAAATTCATATGAGTTGGCTTAATCCCACTCATGTTGGCACTGGTTTGTATCAGTAGAGGCTCAGCTCCTATCTTTTTTTTAAATCCAGGAACATTCCACATTCTCCTATAATTCAATTATCATACCAATTTGATTGTTTTCACTGGAGATACTGCTTTTTCTCCTAGGACAAGAAGGACAAAGTCTCAAGATTTGACACTATACGTCATTCCATAGCTGGAATTATAAGGTCTCCAAAATCCATGTTGGGCTCATCGTCGGTAAGTAGTATCAATAGTGTAGTGTTGTACTACATTGTTGTTATTTTTACAGCTTAAGTAGTGTTTTGTTGGGGTTTTTTTCTGAAACATCATGCATATCCATCTACAGGGACAACAATTACATTAAAATAATTTTATAAAAACACTGTTCTGATTGATCAACAGACATGATAATATTGTGGCATGATGGTATGGAGAACAACTTTTCGCGCTTTAGGAAAAAAAGATAATTTCTATGTTCTTTGCAGCTCCCAGATTGGTACTCTTCCCAGTGAGTCTGATTTACTGGAAATGCAGTGCATTATGTTATTCTGTGGTAGGTCAGATGGTCATGGATCTTTTACACATTGTTGCAATAATTATATTCCCCATATTTGTTATAAAGGCACCAGTGTATAAGCATATTATTATTACTACTACTACTTCTTCTTCCTCAATAACTGGTACTATTTAAGTAATTAGGTATTATACAACTTGCTTCAATTCCCACTAAAAGTGGTTGTTGAGTATCTCTTACTTCTAGTTGGCTTTTGTTCTGGTTCCCTAATACACCAAGAAACTTTCTTGTTTCTTTTGCTTTTGTGTTACCTCTGGTTTTTTCATGTAGAAGCTTGCAAGACTAGTAAGAATACTTGAGCACCCGCTTAGGGAGGTGTCAGATTTTACTTGAAAATCTTCCTTCTGTATTTTCCTGAAGTGGAACATGTGATCACCCCAACCCTACCAACAAAAAAAATCCATAAAAACCAACTCCCCAAAAATCCCAAACCAAAAAAACAAATGAAAAAAGCAACCCAAAAAAACTTAGGCAGAATTTTAAAAACTTTTTAAAACTGCCTTTTAATTGTGATCTTGTCACCTGAACCATTAGCTCAAAATAGCTTTTTTAAGAAAATTTTAGAATCAATGGGCCTTCTATTTTAAGCTACAGGTTTGCATCCAAGGACCCAACAAAGGACCCAGTAAACTTTATTTAAGCTAAACAATATTCAGAATGTGTGAAAGAGATTACAATGGCATATATATATATGTATATATATGTGTATACATAAGAAAATTGTATACAATTATAAAGGAGTGGAATAATAAATATGGTAATGAGATGAAATTAGGACAGGAAGGCGCTTCCTATGAAAAATGTGAAAGTTGCTTGGAATATTTGAAAAATAATAGGAAAAACCCTGCTAAAATATTGAAAAAATCTCTGGAGATAAACAAAATCTGCACATTATCATTATCTTTGGCTTATAAAACTTCTAATTGATGTAAAAATGCAACATTTCATGATAAAAGCATATTAAAATGTATATTGATGTGACCTGTGTCCTTTGTGTAGGTGAGACATAGTCTTCAACTTTGTCTGTTTGTATGTGTTACACAACTTACCTAAAACTCCTTTAGAGAAAAATTGGAAGAGAAAAAATTTCAAGAAGAGGATCAACATAAAACATTTCAGATGAAATCAGGGGAAGTCAATGTCAAAATTCTCATTGACTTTAATTAAAGTATAATTTTAGATAACCTGTGTGCCTCATTTTGATTTTCCTGCCAATCTGTATCACTATTAATTCCACGGAAGTTGGTATAAACCTGGATGTAGATATATGGTAGGTAGGATTGCTGAAGCCTTGGAATATGTTTGGGAGAAGTAAAATCAGAGTTGAGTCATTTGAGACAGAAGGTAAAATCTGAGTAACAAGTGTACTCTCGATTACCTGGCACTTAAATAAGCTTCAAAGTCAGAAAACACAAACCAGTCAGTTTTGCTTTGTGTTTTGGCTTAGCAATTTCTTGTGTGTTAGAAAAGCTAACCATGCACATACAGCTAAAATTTGCTCCACAAATCATTAATTAGATCTTAATGTGGTTAGCTGCTCGGCTTTTTCCTGCTGACAATTACATAACCATGCTTATTGCTAAATGTATAAACTGATACTTAAAACTTACTATCCATCAACGAAGTATACAAAGTGATCATTGAAGGTGTATTATAAAATAATAATAATGTAGATGAAAGGATTTTTTTTTTTTTTTTTTAAATAGACTGATACAAAAAAGGATCTCAAAGCAGAGTAGGAAAAGAACTGTTACTGATCCTCTGATGGAGTATAGTCTAAAACTATGATGTTAACTACCTGCTTTCGTAGTATACGTTTTAAATATATTGAAACTTTAGAAGTGGAGCTATGTCTTGGTTTAAATGTAGTGCTATTCTAAAACCGCCATCCTATATTTAATTGGTGGGAGAAGTTGAATTTTATGTGTAAACAGAGAAAACAATTTTTTTTTTTTTGTATCATCTGAAGAAAGTAGTAGAGAAACCATGTAATTGCAAAAGCAGCCAGGAATTTAACTGTTACTTATGTGCTGGCACTTAAATGATTTACATGTTTTCAGAATAAGGAGGTAAATGGTAATATAGGAAAAAAAGGATTGTTTGAAGAGAAAGCAACAAGCTTAGAGATTCAGGTGGCTTCTCTTGGACAAAAGGGAAGCCAGTTTTCTGTAACAGCAAGAGACATAAGTTTAATCAAATGAGGTGAGAAAACACAAGAGGTAACTGTCACGTACCTGTAATGCAGTGCTATGAATGAACTGAATGAAGAGTCTGAATGAATTGCATCATGAATACCAGCTTCTGCCCTTTTATGTATTTTTTTTGCCACTGCAGCATTTGAGCTTGGCACAGACAAATGTTATTGTATATAAGTTAATAGGTAGAATTAATGTTGGTTTCATATGGTATATTAGCTTGTGGGAATGAGCTTGGTACACTGAGGCTAAGGGCAGGATATTCCATAGGG
>VYXH01007077.1:100019-113463 GCA_013397275.1 Burhinus bistriatus | reverse complement strand
TGATATAGCAAGGAGATCTTGCACGAAACACTGGCAGGGTTGGGTGAATGGCAGCTTTGGTGGCTTTCCTCAGAGACACAGCAAGTCTGGATGGGGAGATACACTCTGCCTTCACTGGGCTGGGATCTTCTTGTTGCTCCAAGCAGATGCCATTAGGATGAACACTCACAGTAAGGACCAGATCTACTCCTGTTATTCCTGGCTCTGCTGAGGGTTGTGTACCCCGGAGCTGCCTTCCAAAGAAGTGACATGGGCTGGACCAAACCCCGACCCCAGCTCCTTCTACCACTGGGCAGAGACATGCCCTCCAGGTCGTGCCTGTTGGAAGGGTGTGCTGAGTGGAAAACATCTGTCTCGAGGTCCACAGCATCACTGCTGGGGATGCTGCCTGAGACACTGCGGGGACACCCCCAGAGAGGCTGGTTAGGGCCAGTGAGGCCCTGCAGTGCCTTGGTGCCTTGACACTCACATGGATGTTGTGAATATTACTTGGGTGAGATTTGTGAGATCATTTAGAAATGACCCATGTTATACTGGTATTATCTACAAAGAAGTTCAGTTTTGGATGAAAAACTATTTATGATTAAAAACTATTTATAGTTTTAGTGAAGATAATCTTTTGGTTTTGGTGGCAAGGGGGACTAAGCTTTCACATGCCTCTAATTAGCCGGTTGATGCAAAGGTCACTGCATGTCTAATGGAAGAGACAGAGCACCAGTGGCTGTGCAGTGCCTGTGAGGCCATTAATGGGAAGTGTTTTGCACTAAAAAGTAATAAAAGGGAATGATCGACATGCAGTTTGCTTGAAAGTTTCTGCCTTGCTTTTCAGGATACTTCTGGTAGTTTGGTAATGTGTAATAAGGAGCCCTGCCTTCTCGAGAAACATTTGTGATGGACTCAGTCACACCTTTGGTGCATGATTGTCCTGGTTTGAGGTAAAAAAACCCCAATTTTCTGTTCAGTAATTTTACTTTGCAGCTAAGCCTCTTCTAACTAACTGAACTCTCTGAAATTAACAGAATATTGTCCAGACACTGTTCACTCCCAGAGAGGTAAGACCTGATTGTTTCTAATTTATGCCAAGGATGGTATGCAGAGAGGCTTTTGCTTATACTTATTGCTGTAACAACCAAGGCCAGCCAACTTTGTTACTTGCCCCACTGGAGGGTCGGAAGTGGAAAAGTGTAGAGGGGTCACACATGCAGGGAGGAGCAGACAGGACAGGTGACCCAAAACTGACCAATGGGGTATTCCATCCCATCTGCATCGTGTTCAGTATAAAAGCTGAGGGATCAAAGAGTCAGCCTCTTTCTTCAATGGCTAGTGACCAAGCAGGACTCTGTTCATCTGCCTTTGATCCCAGTCTGTGCATTCCTGAATTCAGATCCAGAATCCAGTTTCTGTCCATTGCTGAGTCCAGTCTGGGACTTCCCCAGTGCCTGCTGGTGACGTGATTGTCATCCTGGGAGCTTGATACAGTTTTGTATATATTGTATATATTTCATTATTTTCCTTTTTATTAATATTTTCATTAAAGTACTTTAGTTTCTTTTTAACTCATAAGTCTCCTTCTCTCTCCTCTCCTTGGAGAGAGAGTTGAGGGAGAGCATCTGTCATTCCTTTCAGGGGCCAGGCTGGCCCAAGCTATGACAATGATTAACACTGATTTCCAGTAAATTAGTTAGAATTAGAACTACCTGGTTCAGAGCTTACCCTGTTTTGGTGTATGGCATCACAGCCACGAAGACTATCTTGACAGCCATGCTAAAAGCATCATGGTCCAACCCTGAGATGATGTGATCTCTCTAGGGAACCATCAACTATCGGCTTGTTCTCCAAAGCCTGTGTCTCACGTCCTACTGCAGGTTACAGAGTCATAGAATCGTATAATGGTTTGGCTTGGAAGGGGCCTTTAAAGGTCATCTAGTCTAACCCCTCTGCCATGGACAGGGACATCTTTCACTAGATCAGGTTGCTTAAAGCCCCATCTAACCTGACCTTGAACACTTCCAATGATGAGGCATCCACAACTTCTCTGGACAATCTGTGTCAGTGTCTCACTACCCCTATTGTAAAAAATTTCCTCCTTATGTCCAATCTAAATCTATCCTTTCAGTTTAAAGTCTCTTTCTTCCTCCTGTCTGCACCCCATGGAGTGAGGGCAAAGTGCTTTGACAGTGAATATAGTAATTGGGACAAAATTCCAGTTACTGGAATATTTAGGGCATGGGGAGGAGAGGGGATTCTCTCCTATAGTACTAGTCCTGATCATTGCTCTTTTTGAGGAACGTCTAAGAAGCAGGGAAATGCATGCCTAACAAACAGCAAACAAATAAATTGACTGAAATTCTAGGAAATTATGAATGGAATTAGCAACCCCTGGCTTTACGCCTGTGAATTGGGAGACATGAAAAAAGAGGCAAGAACATTTGTTCTGCCCATGTAAGACATAGCTGGGGTAGGGGCTGTCCTCATCTCTGAACACAATTTCTAAATTATTTAGTGTATGGCCTTTCTGCTCCAGCAGTAGACTCATTCAGAGCTCATTTCATCTGCTTTTACTTTCTTTTCTTTCATTCTTTCTTAAACAGACTTGCAATTGCTCGTATGTATTATTTATTGGAAATGCTATGCTTTTATATAATAGCTGTGGGTGGAACAGACTCTGTAGGCACAGTTTGCACCCCATATTTGGAATAATTGGCAGGAAGAAAGAAAATAGGCTGCAGTTCAACACAGAGGGTGTAAGAATGTAAAAAAAAAATAAAAAAATAGAGTTGCCTCTATTTCCCCATGAATTACTCTGTTCCGTGCCGTAGAAAACCTGAAAGCAATCTTCAATAAAACTGTACCCTAGTTGCATTCTTTATTCTGGCTTTTTTTTTTTTTTTTACAGAAGCAGCCTACTTCTGTAGCATGTTAGAGAGTGATGCAGTAAAGACTCTATCACATCGTATTTCAAATACTCAATTATTCATCAGATGGTAGAATTTCCACCCTTGCTTCCTGTATCTATATTTTAGTTTACTTAAAAGAAATTTCAGTGCTATAAATGTCTGGCCAGATGAAACAGATGTGTACCACAGCCTCCTATCAAGCCTCAGAAAAGACGAGCAGTAGCAGAGGCAGGAGAAGCATGAAAAGATCAAGAGACAATTCACTTGACCCACTGGTACATCAAAAAGTACAAACTGCATTGATCTTACAGTACAATGCAATATGGAGAGGAAGGTTTTCCCAAAATGGAGAACAAGCAGACTAAGGAGCCAGAGAACAATTTAACTTATTTTTAAAAATGAAGAACTTGGACAAATGGGTAACCCTCGGGCAGCAAGATGCACTGCAGAGTGTGCAAACAGTTCCCTAAAGGATCAGGATCCACTGCACATCATAGTTCTCTTTTTTTATTCCCATCTACCGAGCTTCCTGCCCTTTTTCCATTTATAGACTGGTTTCAGAAAAGATCACACATGAACATATACTGCATGATTTATCACATGCGTGGTGGTGCAGTTATACTGTTAGATTCACTCTGCAACAGCTGCTGTAAGTAAGCATTAGTTTTTGGATTAACCTAAAGCCTGACCATAGCAGCACATCTTACATATCCACAAGCTGCACAAAGCTTGTGGAGGCTCTTCATGCCAGCCAGCTCTGTGAGTTAACTGTGAGAGAGACATGTGTCACAGAAATATGTTGCAAAACATGGTCTGTAGGACCCCTTGCAATCCCATGCAGTTTATCTGGGCTGGACTCCTGGTTTGGTTTTGTTTCTCATTCACCTTCCTTTCTTTAAGAGATGGAAAACTGATACATCTTGCCCCCAAGGTAAGAAACATGCCTCTGTCTGGCCACCAAGTGACCTGGTCACTGACCAGACAGTCCTTTCCGCATGCTGAACTTCATCCCCAGCAATGGTGGCTTGCGACATGGAGGCATCGTGTGGAGATCATTGCTGGGGTAACTGCAACTCCCACAGACATGTGGAAGTCCCCCGTGGTCCCAGGGAAGTGCAGATGAATCCCATTTCCTTCTTCATTCTCAAATAAAGGTGGCTGGAGAGCAGTTCCGCATTAACACCACGATGGGAGATTTACAGCCACTTTCAGTTCTGCATGCCTCTGAGCAGACTTTTAGGAGAAAAAGCCAACAAATAAGGAAGGTAAATATCACTTTAGCTGGGCTTCTGCCTGGCTGCCATCAGCCACTCTTACACAAGGGACTCTGGGAGCTGTTTCAGCAGCACATTTTTGCCTCTGGCATGTAAAGTTCAAGCGGTGCTGTCTTGTTAAACATTTTTCCCTTCTTTTAAGGGATTTTTTCACTTACAAAAGTTAAAATGTAGTAAATACCTTGATGTAAAGAATTTTATACGTTTTCACCTCAGGGAAGGCGTTTTGACTGGTCACATTTCAATAAGATATAAAAACCCCATGCTTGTGTGCATTTTTTTTTAATTGCTGTTGCTACTGTCTGCGCAACACGTAGTGAAAGCTGATGCTATGGAGATTAGCTTTGTACTTTCTACCATACGACTGGCAGAAAAATTGTCAGTTGTCTTGTTGCTCATATTTAAATCCACACCCTTGAGCTGTGATTCAGCAAATTCCCAGAGTTACTCCGGTCTGAAACCCGGGTTCCTCCTTGTCCTGTCCTGCTGGGGGTGGATTTCCCCTAGAGAAACCAATGAACAAAAGCTCATTTATTTCTGTATGCGAGGAGGAGGAAACTTGCTCCACCATCTCCCCACCTCTTCCTGCAAAATATTTGCTCTCTTTTGCACTGATCACCTCAGGTCGTGAATGAAAATGGAAGTTAGCGGCAGCGGAGCTGGGATATAGAAATTGTTGTTTCCAGCGGCACTCCCTGGCTCTGCTCCACACCTCATAAATATCAGCTCTCACCTAATTTTAGCTACGAAGAGAAGCAAAAGCAAGCTGCCTGTGTCTTTCTTCAGCAAACCTAAGGTGCCCTTGTGGAGAGGCAGGACTGAGCACTCTGTTATTAACTGACATTATCAAGAAAATACACTTGCTTTCTTTTTTTGGCTGCATTTTTTTTTCCACAGTTGCGACAGCGTCTTGATGGGGAAGCTGATCTCCAAAAGCCAGCGCAAAAGAGATGCTCGAGTTGTCATGCTGGGGCTCGACTTCGCTGGCAAATCCACCCTTCTGTACAAACTGAAGAGTGGCCGGGCTGTGGAGACCTGCCCAACTGTGGGCTTCAACGTGGAGTCTCTGCAAACACCCTGTCACATATCCTTCACCCTCTGGGACGTTGGCGGACAAGGCAGCCTGCGGGCAAGCTGGCCGGACTACCTGGAGGACACCAACACCCTCATCTTCGTGCTCGACAGCACGGACATGGCCCGGCTGCCTGAAGCAGCAAAGGCACTGGAGGAAGCGCTGAGCCACCCCAGCATGGCTGGCGTCCCTGTCCTCCTCCTGGCCAACAAGCAGGAGGTGCCAGGAGCACTGTCTCCTGCCGAACTGGGGGAGAGGCTGCAGCAGGGGCGGCTGGCAGGGCACCGCTGGGTGCTCCAGGGGTGCAGCGCCCACACTGGAGAGGGCCTACAGGAAGCCCTGGCCATCCTGGGAGAGCTGCTGCGGGGTCTGGAGCAGAGCTCCCCGTCCCAAGAGCAGCCCCTCACAGGGCCGGCGGGGACAAGGCAAGTCCTGGGGCAAACCTGAACCTTGAGCATACCCTTCCCACTCCATTGCTGCCCGCAGGTTTGCAGTGGAGGATCCCAGCCTCCAGGTGCCCACTAAAATGAGCAGACCTGCAGTTAGCACATGCCATGCTGAAGAACACCCAGCCACTCGGCACTGAAAACCACCAGGAAGACCTCTGAGCAAAACTCCCACTGTGGAGCATTTTTGGCTCCATCTCTTGGACTCTCATCACTGGCCACAGCTTGTCATGCAGTCACCGGGCTCTGCTCATCCGCTATGTGTGTGTCCAGTGCTTCATCAGGGATGCTTTTTCCCAGAGCAATATAAATTATACCGGAGATGCACACAAGGGGCAGAGGGGGTTATTTTTGTTCAGGGCTCCCAGCACCGATGCAGCTATCCTGATGGGGTGATCCCCACAGGGGGGTGTTTAAACATGCCCCATGCCACTTCTCGCTCAGCTTGAATCACACGTTCATCAGTTGGAGAAGCAGCAGCTGCTAAAAGGGAATGGCTGAACTGGAGCAGCGTAAGCACAGGACTTCGAACAACTGACAGCTAATTTTAATGCGGTTTTAATGCAGCATCTACAGGTATAGTCTTCGAGCCATGGACACGAGTCAGGATTGGATGGCATAATGTGGTTCAAGAATGTGTATATATTTATTTCTGCATTTCTTGTTTTGGGTCTTTCTTTCCCATTTGTTATTTTTAACAAATACTGACTTCATGAAAATGGTACCTCATTTCCCTTGGATTATATTTAAATATAAAGAAATCAAATCTGACTTCTAGATGCTTGGAAACATGTCTGCATGGCCAGTCAACCTCTAAATATCCTCACAGTGGCCTGAACAGCCAAGATGAAGTCCCATCTATCAGACTTTTTGAAACTGCATGAGACCACTCTACGGGCAAAGATTGGTAACCATGGACACCTCTGGGCACAGGCAGGTTGGTAACCAAAGAGGTCTCCATGCTCAACTGCATCAGGGGCAGTCCAAATGCCCCTGGCAGCTCATGACAGGGCAGGGCCCCTTGTTGCAGTGATGGTCTTTTTCCGATCCTGCTGAACTACCATTGGAAAGACCTGTAAAATGTGTGCCTGAAGGTTCCTTGTACTCAAAATGCTGTTATTCAGGGTTAAAATAAAGAAACTTCATAGCAGTCCCTACTTTATTATGAAATGAATGAAAGTGGTGGAGGAAGGGGAGAAAAAGGACACAAAATATTTAGGCAGCAGAAGTTAGCTGCTTTCAAGGAAGAACTTATTCAATCTATAAACATCAAGGAGAGAAATACATGGTGAAATCCTCTTCTGTTCATACCAGAATATTTTACAGTTGTTAAGGAATTAATCATCCAGCTGTTACCAGTGCTGTTGTTAGCCTCATTTCATAGAAGGCAGCAGCTGGAAAACAAGGCTTAAACAGTCATGAAGAAACAGAATATGACATTTATAGGAAGGTCTCAATAAAATAAATCCTTCCCAGTGGGAAAAGTCACATTTTTTTAGGTGCATTAATATGTAAGAACTATTATGTGCTATAAAATAGTACTCCACTGTTGATCTGGCCTAAGTGATCTTGGTTATGACTATACTTAAACAGCACTGAATTGTATAGTGAATTATATGACAAAGCTGTGTGCATGGTAAGGAGGGCAAAATCACATCTTTAAATGTTTGCAGTTAACATAAGCAGGTTGATCTGCCTGTAGCTTGTTGTAGGTGGTCATCATTTGCTTCCAACATACAAGTTTCCGATGCACATTTTGGGTATTTGACTGTCAGAGGTGAACAAAGCAGTTCTTGTGGGACAGCACACGTGCTAGTATGTAGACAGAGATGAATGAACTCAGGTCATCTATGCAACCTGGTCACCAAGACATGAAAAAGCCACATGTTCTCAGGGGCCCATCCAGCTCTTTTGAACACCAGTCACAGAGGCGCAACACAAAAGGCTCTGTCGTATCGCCATGTCAAAAAAATTCTCTTTATTGAATTTGCTGGTGTTTTGGTCTTGCATCTCATGTGGTACAAAGCTGAGTATTGGACATTAGGGTGGGGGATCAGCAATAGCTTAAACTCAACACAGGCTGAAGGTTTGTCCTGATGATGTTTTACCCTTGTTTGGCTCTTGATGTGTGCATTTTACTCTACAGGATTGTCTGCTGGTAGTTAAAAAGAGCACCGAAAACTTCCCATTTCCCCATGAGTACTTTTTAAGCCCTTTAAAGAGAAAAAATAGGCTCCTCTGGCAGCAAATAGAGGTAACCACCAGCCTTTGGTAGATATCACCAATTAAAAATTAAAATAGCAAGGTAGGAGGTGGGGAAGAAGGGGTTGTACTTGGCAGTGGGAACCCTGAATGCCTGAAACTGATGAAGCAACATCCCGGTTACGGCAATTGTTCTCACTTCCCTTGAAGCAGTAATTTGGCAAAACACCCCATCTCATGGGGCATCATATGATTTAGCATTCTTGTTTTCTGGAATAAGGCTTTTCTAGATGCTCAGTCACATTACTCAGCTCATTTATGCCGTTGTTAGAGACTGTCAAAACGATGCTGGGTCGTAATGTTTGAAACAGCAACATGGAGTTAACTTCTAGTTATTTTCTTTTTTCTCCTGCATTGGAAAATGTGTTAAAACAAGTCAATCTAATGAGCTCTGCACTGCTCTGACCAAATGCTTGCAGGACATTCACCCAACATCACTTAAATGCTTCAGTGTCAAAACTCCCGCCTGGTTCAAAGGGAGCAGCGTGGAGGTTTGCAGGAAGAAGCTAGCTCTAGGGAGGGAAGTTTGTTGCCTCTTTTTCTTGGTAATTCTGCAGGAGATCCACTGCCATGCAGAGCAGTATTAATCCCTTAAACATCTGCGCTTACAGACACTAGCCAGGAGAGTGCCCTTGAACTTATAGTTTCCATCTTCCTGGGTGTGTGATAGGTGTCACAGCCTCTGCGCTGGTTTCTAAAATAACACAGCTTCTCTCTTAGTAGCAGGTAAAAGAAAAATTCTTAGGACTCTTCCTTGTTTCAGGTTCCTCACAAATTTGAAGTCTCCTTAGGGTTATTGGCCCCAGAGCCCACTCCGTTGCTCAAGATTCCTTTTTAGCAGCTTTTCTGGATGCTAAGTCCATCCACTTGCTATCCCTGATGTTGGCCGTCTCAAAGCCAAAAGGTGATGTTTGGAACAGCAGGCAGTTTCCCTTTTATTTCCTTTTTGTTTTTTTTTTTCAGCAACAAGTATTTATTTGGCTCTCTTTATAAAGGAAAAGTATTGCTTGGGAATAGTGTCACTGCTGTTTTTTGACCCCACCACCCTTGTTATAACTTGCATCCCGCCTCCAGACTATGCTAGTAGCTTCCTACAGTTTCATCAGCTCCCTTCAACTGACCTGGTCAGTATTTAGTTGTTAACGTGGTCTGCTCTTCCATCATCTTGAATCTGGTGGATATGAGCTAAATGCATTGGCAAAAGTGGCCAACTCATAGGATAGCAAGGTTTGGAAGGGACATCTGGTCTGATACCCTGCTTAAATCAGGTTGCTCAAGGCCTGGTGCAGCAGTTTTGAATGTCTCCAAGGATAAAGGTTCAACAACCCAACACCTTTAGAGGCACTCTGGTATGTATTAACCTTTACAGTAACATAACCAGAATTCATAATTGTGCATTAATCTTCCCCATCACCACTCCACTGAGAAGGGCCATACTGGTAAGTATCTGCCCTTGCTTGTACTATCAGAGCAGCCTCCTTGCCCAGGGCCACCAGCTCCTCCAGCCCTGGGACCTCCCACCTCTTCTCTGCTTTGTGGGGATCACTGCAGCAGGAGCTGCCTTGGGGGCCTGCTGCCTCTTTCAAGGACACCAAGACACTTCAGTCATCTTTCACACTATTTATGAAAGGACACTGCTGATTGATTACTCACTGATTTACTAACCTTTCTGTAGGACTGGTTTTTAAAGCAGCTTCAACAAACCCTTTTCATGACTATGAACCCAGCGCAGATTTATTTTTTAATTTCTGACAAGGAAATTTTCATCCACCCCCAGAGAGAAAGAAAGCAGTGAGTTGGAAAAAAACCAACCAATTTTAAAAACCAGTACAGGAAGGACGCATCACCTTTTGCTCTTCTCTTCACCAGTACAGGAAGATGAGTCACCTTTTCCCCCATCTCTTCACAACTTCCATATTTCAGCCAATCCATGACACAAAATGGTTTCTAGTTGTGCGTTAGCTGATTTCTGCTCTTGGCACTGTTTGTTTCTTGGTTTTCAGATGGACCTATATGGCATTTGCTCCGCAGTTACTGATGAAGCTTCTCTGATGGGTTTCACCACGGTCTTGCTGAAGGGCCTGAGACCAGAGAGGAACCAGGCGATCCCTGGGCTGCAGGGCGAGGGCATGAACGGTTGCCAATGAACTATTTAAAGAGGGAACAGGCAGCCACGGGGTGCATGAGAGGGAGCTGTGACCAGCTGTGACGCTGGGAGAAGAGTATTAGAGCAGCAGCCAGAGACCTGGGAAAGGCCTGGCGGGAAAATTGTCAAGAAGAATTTTAAAAAAAAAGCTAAGACGAGCTTTCTTTTCAAATACAACATAAAAAAAGACTGCAAAACCCCCCTTTTGTTAGGAGACAGGCTGTGTAATGCAGTGGAATGTCTTAGTTATTGCTTTAATACACCTAACGGCTGTAAATTAATTTCATCCTCTTAAAGAACCACTGAAATACTACCTATAAAGATTCACCACATGTAACTCACCAAGAAAAAACAAGGACTAAAACCACGTGGGATGCCACCTCTTAAAAAAATTAATATCCTTGCCAAATAGTATTAAAAACCAGTCATGTAATTATGACTAAGACAAATGATAAACTACAGTTCAAGACATTATAGCCTTCAAAGGGTTAATTAACTGGCCTTCATCTAAACTTTCTGATACTTGATTTTTTCATTATGCATTTGCTTGAGTCACCTCCCTGAGCTTGCCCTCTGGATATCATTAAAAACGCCAGGTGAAGGCTGGTGTTTGGGTTAGGACCTCAGCGCTGCATCCATGGCTGGGAGCACATCATCCCCCAGCCTTGTACTTCACCCAATGTGATTTGCATGAAATTCCTGCAAAAAGGGGGAAAAAAAAAAAAAAAGATAAATTGTCCAATTGCTGTGAAAGGCGATGCTGACCCGGACCCAGCAAGCACGTCCCCCTCTGCCCGTGCCCCTGCCTGACTCTATGTGGTTGGACCAGAATCGTAAACCCCTGCTCCGACCCAATCCGACACCTGTCACCTCCAAAGCTCTAATGCTTTAAATCAGTCTGGCACCATCAACCCCTTGTCTGCCAACTGCTGTAAGAAACAGTCTCCCTGGAGCTCCCAGGGCTGATGAACTGTTCTTAAATTCTCCCTTAGGCCCTAGGTCTTTATTAACTTTTTTTGGCCTGTGCTGGCTAACCACATTTGGATGTGGCAACAAGAGTTTTTTCAACAGGCCACAACCACTCGCACAAACAAAACCCACTTGTGATCGGCAGCTCTGCGGTAACACTCTGCTTGGCCTTGGACATAGGTGCAATATTCACTTTTCAACCAAACCGCGGCGGGGTTACAAAGCCACCAGTTTTTGCAGTGAGAGGACAAACTCACACGGGCCCACATGAGGTTTGATAATGGAGGGAAAGGACTTTGGAAAGATCAAACTGGAGGTTTCCTTGGCAAGAAAAATACCAGCTGAGAGCGGAGCTGGGGCCCTCATTTCCTGGGGGCCTACGATCAGGTGAGGGTCTGTTCTGTTCATAAAGACAAGCAGTTTACACCTCATTATTTTCCGGCTTTTGACAGCACTTAACAGCAGTCCTTTGATAATAGCGTAAATGAAGACCAATGCTAAAAGTCCATCCCCCAAGAGAGGCAGTATTTCCAAAGACACCGGGTTTGGGTCAGTACAGGGCTGGAGCAGGAGTCCAGCACCGCACGCCGTTGTAAGGTATCTGCACAGCATGCCTCAGGGTTGAGCTTTCACAAGGATGGAGAAGTAGCTTCCCCTGCTCCTGGGGGAAGGCCAATACAGGGGCAAAATATGACAGACCATTCCCGAGGATGCCCCCTGAGCCTCCAGACCTGCCCTGGGATGGATGGGGACAACGTTCACCATGCCCCTGAGAAAAAGCAAAGACAGCGCATGGGAATGACCGGGAGGTCCAGGGACGTGTCCTGGTGGAGGTTGCTGCAGGCAACCCCAGGGCTTCGGGCAACTTGGGCACCACAGCCTGACAGGAAGGTGCTGGTTCAGCCCCTTCATTCCCCGGGCTTTTTCCCTTAGAGAGATCTTTATTGTCCCTTATTTTCTTCCTGGGAAGAAGTACTTGTGACTGACTTCAGTGAGATGCCGCTCTGTCTTCGATAAAGAAAACAGCCTCAATGTTTTTGTTGTTCTTTTCTGCACCCGATCTTCATCACATATAAAAAAGCCACTCACATTGCCATCTATCCCCCCAGCACCATCAGCAGAGGTAACAAATGACCTTGTTGTTCCCTCCCCTTGCAGAGCTGAAGATCTCATTAGCTGCCTCCACCACTGCATGGGAGCTCACATGCCGCCGCTGACAGGAAAGTCATGGTTTCAGCTGGGACAGAGTTAACTTTCGTACTAGCAGCTGGTATGGTGCTGTGTTTTGGATATGGGATGAAAATACTGTTGGTAAAACATTGATGGTTTTGGTTGTTGCTAAGCAGGCAAGGCCTTTTCTGCTCGTCATACCACCCTGCCAGCGAGTAGGCTGGGAGTGCACAAAAAATTGGGCAGAGACACAGCCGGGACAGCTGACCCCAACTGACCAAAGGGATGTTCCACGCTATATAACATCATGCTCAATCTATAAAGCTGGCAGAACAAGAAGGAAGGGGGGGATGTTCGGAGTTACCGCCTTGGTCTTCCCAAGTAACCATTATGCGTGATGGAGCCCTGCTTTCCTGAAGATGGCTGAACATCTGCTTGCCGATGGGAAGCAGTGAATGAATTCCTTGTTTTGCTTTGCTTGCGTGCGTGGCTTTTGCTCTACCCATTAAACTGTCTTTATATCAACCCATGAATTTTTTCTCACTTTTACTCTTCTGATTCTCTCTCCCATCCCACTGAGGGAGGAGTGAACGAGCAGCTGCATGGTCCTAGCTGCTGGCTGGGATTAAACCACAACATGCAGGAAAATTTCAGGAGGCCAAGTCCTTTGCGAGATACGGTGGGTGCCCCGGTGAGCATTAACCCTCCAGGAAAGATCAGAGCCTCGGCCAGAAGGAGAAGTCAAAAATGCCACAGACTGGCTTACTGTAGGCTGTGCCTTACTGCGTCCTCGGGGCTGGCCCCAGCTCGCCCTGCTTTTGCCTGTCACTTTGATCTCATCCCCAGCAGGCAGCAGTCTGCTGAGATGCGGTTCCCCGACCTCCCAGTTCACAGCCACTAGCGCTCTAGCCACACGGGAGCATCTCACGGTCTCTGCCATCTTCCTCATGGGAAATGCATTCTAATCAAATTATTTCAGTCTCATTTTGGTGCTGGAACTTAATGGAGCTTCTTACCATTTTCTTGAAGGTGATGTGCCCCAGGAAAGAAAACAGGTGTAAGGAAAGAGCTTTTGAGAACATACTTGCTGTGAATTTGGAGACTGTATGTTATACCCATGATGCTCGTGCAAGTACTGCGCTAAAAGTCATGTCAACCTTTTGAAAAGGAAAAAAGATAAAGTAGTAATGTAAATAATACACCTGTAA
>VYXH01007077.1:36765-93744 GCA_013397275.1 Burhinus bistriatus | reverse complement strand
TCAAGCCAGATAGCTTGGGAGAGAGTTCTGATGGAGATCCAGGAGAAGGTCCTCCTAGAGCAGGTCCAGGAGAGGGTCCTTCGCAATCGGACAGAGACCTTTTAAAACAGATTCAGGAGGGAGTCCTTCTAAAGCAGATTCAGGAGAGGGGCCTTCTCGGGTAGTGTCAACGCAGGAGGACTCAGAAGTAGATATAGTTGTGAAATCCTTCTCCGTGAAGATTTGCAAAATATGAGGAAGGATTGTAGTCATCGTGAAGGTGAGACGCTTATCTCCTGGTTGCTCCAATGCTGGGACAGTGGGGCTGATACCATAGACTTGGATGGTAGAGGAGCTAGGCAGTTGGGAAACCTGGTCAGAGATGGAGGTATCGATAAAGCGATTGGGAGAAAGACAAACACTCGCAGTCTCTGGAGGCGACTGGTGTCAGCCATAAAGGACAAGTATCCTTTTAAGGGTGATATCGAATGCCATCCAAGCAAATGGACCAGCGTGGAAAAAGATATTAAGTACCTGAGGGAACTGGCTGTGCTAGAGATGATTTATAGTGACTGGCAAGCAATTATAGACCCTGACGAAACGCCACACAAATGATCTATGCTGAGAAAGTTTGTGCAGAGTCTACCACCAATGTATTCCCACACATGGTCAACAATGATCTGGGGAGGATCTGATGCCAACACATCAACTGTGAATGAAGTGGCTAACAGAGTACAACAGTAT
Organism: Burhinus bistriatus; assembly: GCA_013397275.1. Classification (NCBI taxonomy): domain Eukaryota; kingdom Metazoa; phylum Chordata; class Aves; order Charadriiformes; family Burhinidae; genus Burhinus; species Burhinus bistriatus. The sequence continues at coordinate 93,021 of VYXH01007077.1, read as the reverse complement.
GAAGACAGTCTCTCTCATCCCCTCACTGTGGCAGCCGTGGAGAAACTGGCTGAGAAAAAACGAGAAAATGTCTGAAAAAATTGAGAAAATGACTGAGAAAATGACTGAGCAAAATGAGAAACTTTTTGATAGACTGTCCAGGATGGAGAGATCCCACTCTTCCCCTGCACGGACCCACATGGCAGCTGCTAGGAAAAAATGCCCTCCTACGAGACAGACTAAAGAGAAACAGAACCCACTCCAAGATATCTTGTGGTTTTGCCTCTGTGACTATGGAGAGGACATGAGAAAGCAGGGTGGACAACCTACCTCAGCCCTACAGGCACGGGTGTTTGAGTTGCAATCTAAAGCAGATAAAAGAATGAATTCTTCCAGGAGGATAGCTGGTCCGACCTACGGTGGGCGTTCCTTCAGTCCTGGTAGGAACCCATCTGCTAATTTTAGGTTCCATGCTCAAAGTTAGAGGGGCCCTGCCTCCAGCCAGGAGGAGGAGAGGGATAACCGAGTATTGGACTGTGTGGATTTGACGGCCTGGCATGTTAGAGCCGCAGAAGTATAAAGCCCTAGTGGACACTGGTGCACAGTGTACCCTATTGCCATCGAGTCATGAAGGGGCAGAATCTGTCACTATTTCTGGAGTGACAGGAGGTTCTCAAGAACTGATTGTATTGGAGGCTGAAGTGAGCCTAACGGGGAATAAATGTGAGAAACACCCCGTTGTGACCGGCCCAGATGCTCCATGGATCCTTGGCATAGACTTTCTCAAGAGAGGGTGTTTTAAAGACCCAGAAGGGTACCAGTGGGCTTTTGGTATAGCAGCTGTAGAGACTGAGGACATTACACAGCTGTCTACCTTACCCAGTCTTTCAGATGACCCTTCTGTTGTGGGATGTGCCAATTGCTACTGCCACGGTGCAACAGTATTGAACCAACCGAGATTCCCTGATTCCCATCCATAACCTGCTTCATCGGCTAAAGAGCCGATCAGCAAGACTCATTCTCCCTTTAACAGCCCTATACGGCAAGTGCAAAAGTCTGNCGTAGCGGCACAGGCTGCACCACCGCCTGCCCCAGGCAAAGTTGCTGCAGCTGCCCCGACAGCGAGTACCGCTGCTAGTCAAACTGCCTCAGAACCGTCACGAGCTGCCCCGGTGGCCAGGAAGCAGAAAAGGAGATCAGTTTGTTCACCTGCCCCATAGGAGAAAGACCAGCTCAAGCCAGATAGCTTGGGAGAGAGTTCTGATGGAGATCCAGGAGAAGGTCCTCCTAGAGCAGGTCCAGGAGAGGGTCCTTCGCAATCGGACAGAGACCTTTTAAAACAGATTCAGGAGGGAGTCCTTCTAAAGCAGATTCAGGAGAGGGGCCTTCTCGGGTAGTGTCAACGCAGGAGGACTCAGAAGTAGATATAGTTGTGAAATCCTTCTCCGTGAAGATTTGCAAAATATGAGGAAGGATTGTAGTCATCGTGAAGGTGAGACGCTTATCTCCTGGTTGCTCCAATGCTGGGACAGTGGGGCTGATACCATAGACTTGGATGGTAGAGGAGCTAGGCAGTTGGGAAACCTGGTCAGAGATGGAGGTATCGATAAAGCGATTGGGAGAAAGACAAACACTCGCAGTCTCTGGAGGCGACTGGTGTCAGCCATAAAGGACAAGTATCCTTTTAAGGGTGATATCGAATGCCATCCAAGCAAATGGACCAGCGTGGAAAAAGATATTAAGTACCTGAGGGAACTGGCTGTGCTAGAGATGATTTATAGTGACTGGCAAGCAATTATAGACCCTGACGAAACGCCACACAAATGATCTATGCTGAGAAAGTTTGTGCAGAGTCTACCACCAATGTATTCCCACACATGGTCAACAATGATCTGGGGAGGATCTGATGCCAACACATCAACTGTGAATGAAGTGGCTAACAGAGTACAACAGTATGAAGACAGTCTCTCTCATCCCCTCACTGTGGCAGCCGTGGAGAAACTGGCTGAGAAAAAACGAGAAAATGTCTGAAAAAATTGAGAAAATGACTGAGAAAATGACTGAGCAAAATGAGAAACTTTTTGATAGACTGTCCAGGATGGAGAGATCCCACTCTTCCCCTGCACGGACCCACATGGCAGCTGCTAGGAAAAAATGCCCTCCTACGAGACAGACTAAAGAGAAACAGAACCCACTCCAAGATATCTTGTGGTTTTGCCTCTGTGACTATGGAGAGGACATGAGAAAGCAGGGTGGACAACCTACCTCAGCCCTACAGGCACGGGTGTTTGAGTTGCAATCTAAAGCAGATAAAAGAATGAATTCTTCCAGGAGGATAGCTGGTCCGACCTACGGTGGGCGTTCCTTCAGTCCTGGTAGGAACCCATCTGCTAATTTTAGGTTCCATGCTCAAAGTTAGAGGGGCCCTGCCTCCAGCCAGGAGGAGGAGAGGGATAACCGAGTATTGGACTGTGTGGATTTGACGGCCTGGCATGTTAGAGCCGCAGAAGTATAAAGCCCTAGTGGACACTGGTGCACAGTGTACCCTATTGCCATCGAGTCATGAAGGGGCAGAATCTGTCACTATTTCTGGAGTGACAGGAGGTTCTCAAGAACTGATTGTATTGGAGGCTGAAGTGAGCCTAACGGGGAATAAATGTGAGAAACACCCCGTTGTGACCGGCCCAGATGCTCCATGGATCCTTGGCATAGACTTTCTCAAGAGAGGGTGTTTTAAAGACCCAGAAGGGTACCAGTGGGCTTTTGGTATAGCAGCTGTAGAGACTGAGGACATTACACAGCTGTCTACCTTACCCAGTCTTTCAGATGACCCTTCTGTTGTGGGATGTGCCAATTGCTACTGCCACGGTGCAACAGTATTGAACCAACCGAGATTCCCTGATTCCCATCCATAACCTGCTTCATCGGCTAAAGAGCCGATCAGCAAGACTCATTCTCCCTTTAACAGCCCTATACGGCAAGTGCAAAAGTCTGATGGACACTGGAGATTAACAGTGGACTATCGTGGCCTGAATGGAGTCACACCACCACTGAGTGCTGCTGTGCCAGACATGCTAGAACTTCAGTATGAACTGGGGCCAAAGGCAGCCNGAAACACAGCCCTACTGTTTGCCATGGACTGACCCAGACTGCACTGGAGAAGGGTGAAGCTCCGGAAGACCTGCAATACATTGATGCCATCATTACATGGGGTAATACAGCAGCAGCAGTTTTCAAGAAAAGTAAGAAAATAACCAAGATTCTTCTGAAAGCAGGTTTTGCTGTAAAAAGAGGTAAGGTCAAAGGACCTGCATGAGAGGTCCAGTTTTTGGGAATTAAGTGGCAAGGTGGGCGTTGCCAGATCCCAATGGACATGATTAACAAAATAACATTTATGTCCCCACCTACTAACAAAAAACACAAGCCTTTTTAGCTGTCGTGGGTTTCTGCAGAATGCATATTCCAGGTTATAGTCAGATTGTGAGACCTCTCTATGAAATGACTCGGAAAAAAAAATGAGTTTATGTGGGGCCCTGAGCAACGAGAAGCCTTTGCACAAATTAAACAGATTGTGCATGCAGTAGCCCTTGGACCAGTCCAAACAGGACAGGACATTCAAAATGTGCTCTACACAGCAGCTGGGGACAATGGCCCTAACAGCAGCCCCTGGCAGGAAGCACCAGGGGAGACTCGAGGTCGACCCCTAGGATTCTGGAGTCGAGGATACAAAGGCTCCAAGGGCTCCAAGGTCACCTATACCCCAACTGAGACAGAAATCTTGGCAGTGTATAAAGGAGTTAGAGCTGCTTTGGAGGTAAGTGGTACTGAAGCACAGCTCCTCCCGGCACCCTGATTACCAGTACTGCGGCTGGATGTTCAAGGGTAAGGTTCCTTCTACTCATCATGCCACCGATGCTACCTGGAGTAAGTGGGTTGCCTTAATTACTCAGTGAGCTCAAATTCAGCTCAAAATATGCCTGTCAGTGGATCTTCTTACTCATTTCTGTTTAGCAGATCAAGCAAACAAAATGAAAGTGTCTGTATTTTTAGAAGTATGGGGAACATCACGATTAGTCATGTAGGTAGGACCTGCTGGACGATTAACAGGTTGCAAAAAACCCACGATTCAAGAGTTTCATTTTGTCAACTGAAAGCTGAAGGAACCAAAGAGATTAAACTGCTTTTGGAAATCAGTGTTGTGTTATTTGGAGATCTTTATCCTTTGTATCCTCCCAGAACAGCGTTTGCAAAGATGAAAATAAGGCACTGGAAGCTCATGTCCATCATCAACCTACCCATGGAGAGAGAAAGGCTTCTCCAGGTGACTCACCCGACTGACATGCAAGGACGGCAAAGCTATAGCTGCAGTTGCAGGCACCTCTCAAGCAGCTCGAGAGGTCTCTCTACACTAGTGCTGTCACGTAATTAAAGCAGGACTGTACTAATTAGGGGGCTGCTGGACAATGCAGATCTCTGACTTGGCTCCCCGAGCGGCACCCCAATGGGGTTACTCATGCCTGAGGTGAGGAATGCTTGGTCATCCCTCCCAGCTACAGAGAGCCATGGGAAGGCTAGTCTCCTGCCTAAAGCCCATCTTGGTGCACACCTCCTCCCAACGCACAGCCGGCAGGAGGAGCAGGGCCTGCTTGTACAGCATCCCCAGCTTAAAATTAGTGCTGAATCAGCGACCGGAGTCTAGCAGTGGGAGCCTGGAAATGACGCTTCAGGAGGCAGAAGATGACTGCAAGTTTCTTGACGCTATGGTGCACCATCAAACCTTTAAACTGAAGTCATGATTTAATATAGTTCTGTGGGTCAGCTGCAGCCCACTTACCATGGCCTTCTGTACACGCGTGGGAAACACCTCCTTAAAAAGTGTAAAACTCCGTACAGGAACAGTATCCAAACTTTCAGAGATGACTGCATTAGCTTACTTCATTCATTCTTGAAACATACTTCAGACTTTGATGCGGAGTTCTGCTAACTAATACCTAGTCAAGGACAAAACCCCCTAAGTCAATCTGTGAAGACTAGGCAGTTTCATAATCTTCAAAATAAGTTCTTGAATTTTTTTATAGTATTTGATAGCAGCTTTTTATTGGTTACAAAACCTAAGCCCATATACAAAATTAGGAACACATTTAGATGCCTCTTTGAAAGAACGTTTTAGTCTATTTTAACTGATAGTTTAAAAAAATAATAAAAACAATGCAATTTTAAACACTGTTCTGAAAACGTAAAAGTGCAGCAATATACTTTGTTTCCTTTATTAACTATGAAATGGTGCAATCCCAATCAAAAGCTGATAAGGTCACAACAGAAAGAACTGAGCGAACGCTTTGTCCTGCCTTACCCAGTTCTCCGATGTTCACTTTTAATGTAATGCATTGAGTGCAAGAAAAGGATCAAATCTTCACAGTAGTGGAAAACTGTTGTTTCAAATACCAATTTGTACGTAATCTCTAGGATAACAGTGAGTGCAGGCTCAACAGGGTATCCGTCAGTCTATATGGCATATAGGGAGACTAAATTGAATTAGAAGGGGGGAAATATTTGTTCACAATAACATCTGCTGGAACTCTAATTTCACAAAAACTTTGTGACCTTACCTAACTTTGACTTTTTATTGTTTAGTTTTTTAGCGAACACCACACAGTTTCAAGATTTTAGACTATAGTGTGTGAACAGGATGCAGTTACCATATGAAGCTTCAACTCAACTTCTGGGAAAAGAAAAAAGGCACAATGAACTTCAACTCAATTTTATGTGCACAAGAGTTGAAAAATCTGAGCCACCTTAAAGAGAAATTGATTCTAAAATTTATAAAACCTATAAATAATCAGAGGCCAAACCACTATATTAAAACAGATTATCTAGCAAGTAAAAATCTTGCAGTTTAAACATACGCTTGTATCCAGTTGAGATACAAGACAACTCACTCTTTAAAGTGGCTCCACCTTGGCAGATATATATTTAATGAATGCACACCTGCTATGCGTTGTTCATCAGTGGAAAAACAGCTGATCCACAAAGCTCTGATGGCATCTGTCCTTATCTTCATCACAGTAAATACAACCCACATCCAATAACTAAATTAGTTTAGATTTTTCTATCCCTTCACATCAATGCATTGGGAAATTACACCCAGTAAACAACAGCAACAAAACCAGTTTGTGTGACAGCTTACAGAATTTCAAAATTATCGATCTTCACCCCAGCAATACCAAAATCCCTTTGAAAGTGACTGGGTCAGACGATTTTCCAAAAGCAATGACCTCACATACCTTATGTAAAGTTATTTAATGTGCGCTGCACATCAGGTTTATGCTGAATAACGGCAGCTTCCATACAGCCTCACACATCAACCAGTTTGTATCTCTTTTTTAATCATGTGAATAAGATTTGAGACTAGTTTCTGAATTACTCTTCCAATACTCCAAGAATGAAGCTTTTATGACGCTTCTAAGTAGTTGCTGGTTTGTTGCCAACCACATCATCATAAGCACTGGTTACTAAGTAAAAAATAGTTTAAGACTAAATTACAGTAAACATGAAAGCTCCACAGTTTAAACCCAATATAAATCAACCATATCCAATTATCAATTTAAAACAAAATATACTGACTACTGAAAGTTGAAAGCAAGATTCTTTTTAACTAATACATTTTTGGACAGAATTTTTTTTTTTTTTCTACAGTCTGGGACTCTTGCTTTCAGCTTAAACAGAAGTTCAAGTCCATAACAGGTTGTAGCTCAGGTAAAATACCATGCACAGCATTTGATTACTTCAAAACAGCAGGAACACACAGGCTGAAGTGAGTGGTCAAATAGGGCTCGCTGTTCTCAAAAATTAGGTATAATGGCAAAAGCTTTACCAGTCCAAATCTACAGTTCATTCTCCAACCCTGGTTTCTGAGGCAGTTAATGAACACACATCAATTACTGATAGCAGAAGTAGTTTTTTTGTTTGTTTTAAACTTAAGTGTTTAATCAATTGCCAAGTGTTTGGTTTTTTTTTTAAGTTACTTTTATTTCAGTTTCACCAATGAAATTCATTTGGCTTGCATTTTTGAATCTATTCTTCCACATAAAGTATATGAAAATATGTTTGTGGAGGACGATGATGGAGGCTCAGATCAAACTGGGCCCCTGTAAAGTCTTCCAAAATGTATGCATCATACCAAAGTGTCTTGATCCACAGCGCACCATTTTCCAAAGAAGCTACTTTTCCGTGGAAAGCCAATGTGCCACCACTATGGAATAAAACTGCAGATTGCGGTTGTCAGCATGTGGCACCAGGAAAAAGGCAAAAAAAGGTAGTTGGGACTGTTAAAAAGAATTCTGAAACAGTTTAAGAGATCATGCATATGCATTTACAGTCCATGTGATAGTGACGTTTGGCAACTGCAAAGTGACCGATACATGGCTTGCTTTAGAAGCATCAAAACGAAGAGGCATGTGTGTCTTGGAGCCTTTTGTTTCTTCACTTGGTAGCCATCTGGTGGTGCTTCATACTGGTGTGGGACAGAGAAGCTGCACTTTTTTTGAACTTAAAAATTAAATTCTTTTGTTTGAAGGTTGGCCGTTGGGTCAAAGTTGTAAGTACCTCCTTGAGTGGCTTCAGGAATGAGACTCGGATCTTCATCAATCTATAAAATACAACAACAAAAATACATGAGAGGCCAATTCCCTGCACAATTCAGTACATGTAGAAGACATTCACAAATGTTCATCTTTTCTTCTTTTTTTAAACATTATTGCAATAAAATTATATCAGTTTTTCCAATTCAATTCCTCAAATATGTTTAAAAAGAACAACACATCAACTCTGCTCTAACACCATTAGGGAAACAGAAAATTGAAATGGTTAGAGACTGGGTTGTGGGTTGCTGCCTGGTCAAAGCAGTTGCTATTTTAGCTGTGCGATTTAATTTTCAGTGCCAATGTTTAGTACTTCTGGAGTTGGGTAATCACTAGTTGTGAATTCCAAACTTAGTTTTGTACTTTCTCCCATTTTCTTTCAACATCAAATAACTTTTATCAGCAGCTGACAGAAACATTTATATAAAGCTTAAAAGAGTACTCAGTATCTCCTACCAGAATCTGAAGGGTTTAGAATTACTCATTTCAGAGTAGTTTTATATAGCGCTCATAAGTGCAATCTGAAATTTTTTTAAAACCAAAAGTACTTCATTACTCTGTGGATATAGAATGAAAAGCATCAGTATCCAACTTCACCCAACTTCCTCAGAGCTGTTAGAATTTAGGTATTTACTGCCTCTAGGAACAGCAAATAACGTGCTCACTAGCATCGATATGCACAACTTCAAACCCTACCCATCCTCATCCAAATCATCAGCTTCATCTATTCTCGGAACATGCCACCCCTACAAGCCAGGGTGCAGTAACTATATGCCTTGCTTCAAACGGTGTGTCATTCTGCAGCAGGTAAGAGCCCTTGTGAGGGGATCTAAATAGCTTTCTGAGATCTGGCTTTGGAGTCGTGCGGATGCCAAAACTGACTCCCTTAAATTTCTATTTCTCTTTACTTTAGGTGACAATACCTAATTGGAGCGAGAGATTAAGGCTTCGCTGACAACAACAATCCTCAGGAGGAAGAGTGGGGCACTTCATGCCCAAATGAAGATCAAATCTGGTTTCAGAATGCTTTGCAAAATGTTTGTGAGTTAATAAATTAGCACTTCTGCCTTCTGCAGGGGTACTACAAAGTAGTATTAACTAACTTCACATGCCTTTCACACAGTAAACTAAAGTCAGGAAGCCATTAGTGCTGGTCCTAAAGTACATGCCTGTGCACTTCATCGGGCTCAGCAAAGGAGCAGGTGGGATTAACAATGAAGAGATATCTAGCAGCCAGCAACATCCCATGAGAATACAGAAGGCAGGAATACTCCTGGGCAGTCAATCTTAACACTACCAAGCAGGCTAACATAACCAGTCTCCTGTCTCCCTATGGCAATTTGGACTTTTTTTTCTGGGTCCTCAAACGACAAAGGTTATTCTCCTACTTACAGTTACTGCCTGAAAATTTGTCTGGTTTTATGTTTTAACTCCTACCTCCCAATCATGGAATTTCTACAATTTGGAGTTTCAGAAGCCCCAGAAAACATGGTAGCAGTATAAACAATAATCTGAAGTAAAGTTTTGCTCCTGAGTAAAAGAGGTAAATTCAGTACATCAGGCATAGATTAAATTGCATTAGTTTATGTAAAAAGTAAATGCACAGAAGGGAGTACTAACCTCAAAATGGCTATTTTTCCACCCACACCAACTAGACTATGCTCTTCAGTTAGCTACAGAAGTCTCACAGTCATTATGGAGACTATTAGACACTGCTTACAGAATCGTTACAAGCATAGGGAACTTTTCACACATCTTAACTTCTGGTGACTAACTTCGCAATCACATGATGGACCCATGAATTGAAAATTAATGAGTTTTACAGTTTGAGCTGGCATCTGGAGAGTTCAATTTAAGAGAAGAACCGAAGACATAGTTCTGCTAGGCTACAGTATTACACACACCCTGAATGGCCTAGAAAGGATAATTAGTATTTGTCTTCAAATTGCTCATTGAAGTGCTTCTGAGGCACTTACACGCAGCCAGTAGCAGAAAGAGCTAGAACCCAAAGGGTCAAAATTCCTAATTGGGTGCAACAAAATATCAGATGGTCTAGATCAATCAGTTGCAGAAAGCCTTACAGTTTTGATGACTCTTTTCAATGCAGAATCCAGACTGAGCAACTACAGAGCCAAAATACAGTAATCTATCTGAAAATAAGGATCCACCCCCCACTCCAAAGACTGACGTATGAGAAAGTAAAAAGGAGAGCCAGAGAACTGTTTAGATTCTAATCACAAGTAATTACATGTCAATTTACATGTCAGTGTGACAAAATTAGGTCAGTGTCAATCAATTTATTAGGCAAAACCAGAGCAGTCATCTTGATGTTGCTAAAGAAAATTCTTGGCATTGAGAAACTCTTCAAAGACTTGCAATTAAGGGAAGCTGTACTGAAAAACGAGCAGGAAAACCGACTTATCTAGATAACCTATGCTCATGACAACTGGAACTGTGGAACAATGACAAAGTACTTACTAAGCTAACAGGACAGCGCATACACTCTTCAATCTTTAGCATACTTACATCATCACCAGAGAAATACTGATCTATGATTTCAAATGCTAGTTTATAAATGTCTTCATTCTCATGCTGTTGCAAGGCTTCAATTTTCTCTAACCCTGAATAAAAGAGAATGGATAAGAGTTTTAGAAGTTTAAACTGAAGTGAATTACTATTTTGAAAATAACTAAACTAAGAAAAATAATGAAACATTACTACTGAAACATACTAGAAAAGATGTAGCTCAGTTCGCAAATACTGTCTAACACAATAGCTATCTTTGTCTCAAAGATGGAAAAAGAAGTAGTTTGTGAACTTTTGCATGCCATGAAATACCACATTTTATGAAGAAGGAATAATAGAACCTTCTCTCTTTTTAGATAAAGCTACATACATAGTATGTACTACATACATAAGCTACTCAATAGTTTTTGTTCCAATCATTGTGCTTTCTGCGTGTCACTAAAAGGAAGTGGTTTCATTTGTGTGTTGCATACGAGTTTAAAACAACAAGGCAAGAAAGTCTCACACTAAGAGCAGCTTAAAACCCTAGTTCCATTTTCATACTGGACATGGAATAATACAAGGCAAAAACTTCCAGTACAGTAAGTTCTTAAACATCCCTTTACTGCTATCTTACTATAATACATTAATTAGTATGTGTTAAAACTTGGATTGCAATATCCGAAAGCCTGACTCCTCATCCTGCTTTGGTCTGTAATGAAATTATGATCCTAACAACTGCTTCCAAGGCCATAAACTAAAGCAAGAATTGTGTATTTTACCACAGAATGAAGTATATGCAATAATCAAATGAAAAGAAGTACAATTCTCAATTAAACCTAAAAAATACCTAAGCTACAGAAATCTCCTTTAATGATTGCCTCCAACATGACAATCCCTAAACTGAACTAAACAGAAAAAAAATGTCGTTTCTCATTGCAGGAGTCTCACTTGCTTATTCAAATAGTCCATGGTATAACAAAATGCTGTAGCAAATATCAACAGCAGCAAGCGGAAGACAGAATAAAGCCAGCAAATTAAATTTTTTAAAAGCCTAATAAGCACTTACCTCCACACTCTTCTATAATTTCAGCTATTGTGCTAGCCTCATCACCAGCCATTATCAGGATGTTTTTCAGACCATCCAGCACCACCTGTACCACTTGAGAATCCTTTACTGAGAGTAGATTGCAGAATGGTGGGATTACATTTTGCTGTACAAGGTATTCAACCTAAATAATGGAAAAAAAAAAAATGCTTTCAACATTGTGCTTCTTACAAATGGCTGCATGTGCAACGTTTCAGTGACAATTCGAAACCCCACTACACATACCTGATCTTTTCTCCCACTTATTGTCAAATTGCTAATTGCCCAAGCAGCTTCCTTTTGTGTTCCAAAGTCCCCCTGAAAAATAAAATTAATAGCTTATTAAAATCAGCATGGAAACATCTGTCAAGCTTATTATTAAAAATCACAGACTCCTCATGTCAGATTTATAAAAAGAGGATGACAACTTGCATAGCTGATAGTTTGACTGACCTTAGCCAGCTGGTGTATGATCATAGGGATTAACCCAGCATCTATTACAGCCTGAACTTGTTGCTGGTTTCCTGCTGTGATATTGGAAAGGAACCAAACTGCTTCCTACAATTGGACAAAACAAAAAAGCAAAACACTTTTAAAAAAGTCAACAGATGAAAAAAAAAACCAACCCCAACCAAAGTAAACAAAACAACCTCAAAACCTAAAATCATACCATGACCAATTATTAAACAGAACCTCCAGTTTTCCTCCCCCATAGCACTTCTGTCACACAAACTTTTATTGCATGGTGAAAGCCAAACATGCAGGGCTCAATGTAAAATTGATATGATTAATTCACGGGGCCAGATTATTACTTACACAAGGAGTGTCTCCAGACATTGGGAGCAACACTGACTTAAACCTTATATGGACTTTGCACTGCTGGAGTCACAGCCATGTTTTAAACTTTCAATCAGTTTTGCAAAGAAAACAGGAAAACTGGTAAAATCTCATATAAAAAAGGACTTATCCTGTAATCCTACTACTGACAACTCAGTAGTAGCTTTCTGTGCTGACACAAGGAAGACTAACCCAGCTCCCATTTTCTTCCTGAAACATGAAGTGGAGCTCACAAAACTCATTCAAGTATCAGAGAGGACTCTCAGTCCTGAGACTTTACTTAGTTTCTATCTCCTTCAGGAGATAATATTGGCATAGCTTACACCTATATAATGGCAGTTAGAAATTCCTAGTTACAAAGGGGGATACTAGTCAAGGCAACCCAGAACATCTTAAAAAGGCACCGATCTTAAGTAAAAGACAAACAGATGTGTCAAGCAGCCAATTATGAAGTACTGCAGGAAATAAACATATTGGGTTCCATTTTTTAGGGATGTGTGTCTTGCTTTTATTTGTATTTGCCCCTCACAACATACACTTAAAACCAAACTCAAAGCATTTCTAGACTCCCCTTATACAAAAATAATTCCTTTCTTGGCACTCAAAAAGATCTCTTCATCATTCTTTTGTGAGAGCTAGAAGGGCAGGCAGAAACAAATCACAGCAGTTTGAACGGTCAAAGATAACTTCTTCAGAGCTCCTGACAGTTGACAGGGCCTGAAGAAACAGAGATTCCTCACAAACAGATTCCCCCTGAATGGTACATGGGGGAATCACATAAGCTAAACAAAAAAGCCTTCTCCTCACCCAGCCCCATCGTTGCAGTGGAAGATGGCACAATGATTAAAAAAAAAAATGCAAATAACATGAAATACAGCTCTGGAAAAGAGGACACCGATCACTTTCTTTTCATTTAACTCCCCCTATTCCATCCAGTCCTTGCAGCAGCTAAGTTCCCTCTGCCAAAAGGAAGCAGAGGAAACGCAGGGACAGTTTTCTGAAAATGACAGTGGTACCCTCTACATCCTTGACGGTGAAGATGGACAAGAGAACAAACTCCACTATGAAAAGGTGGAGTGGAAAAACTGAATCAATCTTACTCAACTCACTGGACTCAACCAAAAGTAATACTCTTTAGTTATGAAAACTATAATGCCAGACACTCACTGCAAACAAAAAAAAGTATCACACTCCAAAGCAAAGACCATCAGTCCTCCCAAAAAGCACTACGCATCAACACCAATGCATGGATCCTCATTATGCCTGCTTGGCTATAGCCCTAATTAAGTACCAGCCTCAAAAGCTGCGTCTTTATACAAAATTGCTCACATGCTGGAAACAATAGCTGGAAGAAATTCTTCTGTAATATGCTACAGACTACTGCTTTATTTCTGAAACAAAAACATTAAGTTGGGAAGAAACAAATATTACCTTATTTATCTTCTCTTTTGGGTGCGTCAGGAGATTTGGGAAATAAGACAAAACATCACAATTGAGAACAACTTGTGTCTGTTCATCAGTACCAGTTACTATGTTGCCTACTGCTCTCAGTGCTGCTGTCTGAATATCCGTAGCGGGAAGGAAAACAAAAAATTGCATGTTAAAGACATTGCTGTTACTTATGCTAAAACAAAGATCATTTTAAGATGCCTTTTTACAAAAACACTTGGCAAAATACAATTTAGCACTTCATCCTCTGTGCTACATCCTAAAAATGGGTACTGTTTCATCAAAACAGAAACACACAGTACAGCATTTTACTGAATAGACGCACTGCAGCTCAACTCAAAAAGTGTAAAGATTAGAAATCAAAATAATATTAAAAACAATAGAAGAGTGAGTTAATCATGTGTCTGATCTGAGTTACAATTACATTATCTATTTGTAGGTTTTGACTATGTCTGCCAAGGTTGCTTCCTTCTGCATTCAGCTCTCTACTACAGAATTAAAAAACTCACAACTACTTTTCTTCATATTGACTCTCAGTTGACTTTCAAAAATGGACTTTAATCTTTATGTATTGGTTAGTAAACGCTTTACAAGTGACAGAATACCGGAGAGACTCCTTTGCATTAAGTGAACTGGTCTGACAAATTTCAAGACAGCCACGTCTCATCCAAAGTACAAACTAAACAAACACGACAAATGCAGAGATACATTAAAAAGCTCCCAGTTACAATGGTTGATTTATAAAAATCAAGCGCACATTAACTAACTTTTTGTTTCCCTTTGTGTCTGAAATTAAACAGACAAGCTCAGTTAACCTATCTCTTGTAGGTAATCAGAAATTTATTTTACTAAAAGGACTCAGCATCTGCAAATATTTTAACATTCAAAAGGTCTCAAAATATTAACTGATTTCCATAAGCTATTCAGACAAAATACACACAACCATGTAGCCAGCAACAGAAAAGAGTCCATAAAACTTGAATTCTGGAGACCATGAAATCTGTTGTCATTAAATAGTTTAGGACTACAAAATGAAGGCACCCCTGGTAATCACACAATGGAAGTTAATGTTTAACCTGTCACTTTACTTAAAACTGGTTTAGAACTGTTTTGTTTGAGTTTCTTTCATTTTAATAATCTTTTTTCCCCAGGGTAGGTAACATTTTTTGTTCAGTTTTACCTTTAACAAAGGTAGCTATAAATGCTCATTTCAGTACTCCACTAATTTTTGTAGAAAATAGCTTACAAAGGACTACTCAATAACAACTGAACCAGACTTACTTGAACTTTAACCTCCTGATGACTCAGAAGGGGAACTAGAAAAGGTACAACTCCTGAATCAATCACCATTTGTATCTGTTCATTTCCACCGTCTGTTAGGTAGGACAATGCCCAAACAGTGTCCACAAGGATCTACAAATTGGAAAGAACATGGTTTACACATTGAACAGTAAAATCCATATAATGGAGTCTTAATTTAGTGATCAACATTCCACGTGGCTGGGGAGGGAAAAAAAAAGAGCATGCAATTTAGTTACAGGAAAAACTCAAACATTATGACAAGACCTAATTAGTAAAATGTTAGATTATTATGTACAACTATGAAAACTGGGGCCATTTGTTCCATAATAACAATTTCTATATGTCCTCTCTCAAAAATTTTTTTAAATTAAATACCACATTTTGGTGTGTAAAGGGACAGCACACAGCATCTCACAAAGGTAAACCGTTGGGCTTGATTTGCATTTCAAAGATAGACAACCAGCTCAGAGAAGCAGTTGTGCTACTAACTCTCTGAAGAACATACCAACCCAGCCTCCTAGCACTGCTATCATTTGTGAGCTGTGCTATCTTTTGATTTCAGAATACCTAAGTCCCCTTAGTCTCTAATCCATCTACCTACACCTTAGCATTTCTGATCCACAGTGCAGTTCTCAAGTGAAACTGCAAACTATTCTAGACATATGCCTTTTTTTTGGCTTCATATTAAGATTAAAATCCAAAGGAAAGGAGTTCTTATACCAACTAAAGGACTAGCAACTATTGCAAGGTGGCAACTGTTCAAGCAAAGTGAAAACCCACAGAGAAATGACTATCATGCAGAGCAATCTTAGTATCTTAAAGAATATAAAGACTAAGTCACTGATAACTTGATAAGGATGATTTGAGAGCCCTCCAAAAAAGAAAGGTACAAAAGTTACAGTCATGGAAAGGTAGTATCTGAAGCAGAAACAAAGCCAGCAGAAAGAGGGATATCCCATCACTTAGAGATGATGTTAGGAACTGCAGGAACAGAAATCTGGACCCCACTGAGGACATCACTTGTTGAGGTACCTAGATGTACTCTACTTTTAAAACTGAAACCCATTTAAAATTTCAGAGAATCACAGGGGTTGGAAAGGACCTCTGGAGATCATCTAGTCCAACCCCCCTGCCACAGCAGGTTCACCTAGAGCAGGTTGCACAGGACGGCACCCAGGCAGGTTCTGAATGTCTCCAGAGTCAGAGACTCCACCACCTCTCTGGGCAGCCTGTTCCAGTGCTCTGCCACTCTCAAAGTAAAGAACTTCCTCCTCACGTTTAGATGGAACTTCCTACGTTCAAGTTTGTGCCCATCACTGAAATTTCCAGCTATTAAGATTGCTAAATACTGCAGTACTGACACATAGGAAGGACTTTAAAGTCCTGACCCACAGGCTGTTTCCACCCAGCTCCAGGGACCAGAGAGCACAGACCTAATGCTTTCTTGACACACCCTGCTGCTGCCCTCACCTGCTAATGCCACAGGGACAGCAGAATGTGCTGCAGTGGAGCCAGTATCGCAGCAGAAGCAGTGAGAGATGGTGCCTCACCAGTTTGCTGCCCCACAGCTCTGTTGGTGATGAGAGCAGCAGCCGCCAGAAGCGCTCACAGGACTGTTGGCTGACCTACCTGCATCACTGACTCATCTCCAAAGATAGGTTTGCTGCTCCAGTACAGAGAGGCTGGGACCAGACTGGTACCTCCAAACTAGCACCTGACTCTCAGGATCAAAAAGACGGGCACCCTAATTGAGATCAGTCAAAACCTGGCATCACATAGTCTCATATCTAGTTCAAGAAGCTCTCACACAATCATTCCTTGCAAAAGCTTTCAAATTTGGCAGGGGAAAAAAGCCTACAGGTTAGAAGTATGTTTTGGTTTTGCTATGAATTTCCCTTCAGGTTTGTCCAAATTAGGAATTGGAAAGTCACCATGTGCTGTCTTCCACTCACATTACACTGGGAAAACCCTGGCAAAATCCCAAATTAAGCTGTTTGTAAATATTTTGTGGAGCCAAGCCCACTTCACCATTAAAAGAGCAGCAGAAACACCACTACCACAGCGTGGAAGTAACCAAAGACAGTTCCACCAATCTTATGCTCTATTCCCATACCCACCACAAGGGTTCAATTCCCGCTTCCCTAAATTGAAGGATCACTACAGGGGAGCAAGAGTCAAAGACATTACAAAGTCCTGACAGGAGGAGGAGGAGAAGAGCAGCTCAGGATCCCTTAGTTACACAGATCTTTGTTCCTGAAGTCTCAATGTAAGACTTCAGGAGGTTAAGTCCACCCCTCTAGGACTTTACTCAGAAAATATATGTAAATCCCATGGATCACGAGTGTGGGAAATACTGAAGGTTTAGTATTAAAAACCTGAAGAAAAGTTGTCAAAGGTTCCACAAAACAATAGTTTATTACTATTTATTTAAGTATATTTTCATATGTGATTGCCTTAGTTAAAGAGGTTGCAAAGTCAGGCACCCAACAGGTTACAAAAGTCAGATTTTCCCATATGATCACGATATTTGACTGGATTGATATGTAGAATTAGATATACTTTTTCTACACATGCATTTTATAGCATCTCTGCAAAATTATAAACTGGGGCAGAATTGAAGTGAAGCTGACAGTAAAGCTGGCACTTTAAATTTCTAGTGCTCAGTTCTGCAAGGTAGGATTTTTTTTTAATGTAGTTTCTAATGTAAAGGATAAAAAAATCTTTTAGAAAATATATTTCAGAAACGGTGTTTACGCTTTCTTTTTCATGCTCTGAATGACTACAATTATATGAGTCTTCATATTTAATTGTGCATTTACTACTTAAACATAAATTAATACACAAAATCAAGTTTGCCACTTAAACACAATCTTGCAGCATTTTCTCTCCAGAGAAAACAAAGAATCTAAATATCTACAAGTTTGGAAATTACTTACGTTTATATCTGTATGGTAAATGAGAACACACAATGCTGGCAAAATCTGAAAAGAAGTTAATCAGTCATTACAGTAGAATAAAATTGACTGTACAATCATGAATCCAAGTACTGCAGTCACAAAGCTTAGCTTGAGACTGCATTAGCATATTGCATTCACACACTTCCCAGCAGCTGGTCATTCCCTCAAAGTATGTATAAAAAAAATATATATTATATTTAAAATTTGTAAAAAAAAAAAAAAAAAAAAAAAAAAAAAAAAAAAAAAAAAAAAAAAAAAAAAAAAAAAAAGACAGTACTATATTTTGAGGGAAAACAGCAAACAACAGAGATAGGACATCCCCCTGCTACTTTGAAAGCTTTGTTACCACACAATATAATAAAAATCATTAGCCTAATATCAATACATTAAACCCTCTTGGATTAAAGTAAAATTTTATTTTTGTATTCACATATGGAGAAAATATAAAAAACCTGAGCCATGATAAGACTGCTTAGAATGGGGTTTTTATTTGGTAGAAGTATTACTTGCGAAAGTTTCTCCATTCTCTGCTACATTTTAAAAAATTCATTAAAGTTTAGTTGCTAACAGTATGATACTTCATGTGGCTTCAGAAACTGTATCTACACTTTGGAATTTATCTTAAAATGAAAAAATTTACGTACATTACAACTTTAGTTCTAGTCAAATAGCACCACTTTATTAGATGTGCCTAATCTATAAACACTGCATTTGCTCTGTTCACCAGTCTAAAAGGATTTTCAGATGCTTCTCAAGTGGGGACTTGACATTGACTGCACATTCACAGCTAGCTGAAACACAAACTACACTGCATTCACTAGTTTACTTACGTTTCCTCTTACTGAAAATAATTACATTTTAATACCTCTATATACAGAATCATGTCCATGGCCTTTTTTTAAAAATAAAAACATGAAATGCTGAGTATGTTAATGCTTTATAGTGTGTTAATTTTTTGTTGTGTTCATTTTAATATATGGCTCATCAGTCTCTAATCTTACTCAGTTTCAGATGTTATAAATACCTTTATTACAACCTTCGTAAGAAGCATCAAATTGGTCAAATTACTTAATTTAACAACTGGTAAGTGGCACAAGATGGTGGCAAAAAACATGCATAAATTCATAGTATGACAATGTAAAACATTTGGCCTCTAGCCCAGAGTATACAAAATTATCTGTCTCGTAATTCTTTATTTACCTCCTGAACTGTCTCCATAGGCGGTGGGGGGTCTTTATTCCTGCAGAGATTTACAATGACCCATGTGACGTTCCGAAGGAAGGTGATGGGAATGGAGGGATTGATGAAGGACAGAAGAGGTTTGACAACTCCCAGTGATATGACATAATCTCTACACTGAGGACCATCACCTACAGAAATGAAAATTGTTGTAAAAGAAATTACATTAAAAATGGAGAATCCTGAAATGTATGCAATGACATGTTGGGATACTGAAATTCTATGTTTCCTCACCAATAGCCTACTACTAATAGTTTGTGTTCAATTAAATATACATACGAACAGATAGGTATGTATATTTTACGAGACACAAAATTTATCCAGTTAATATTTTGTGCAGCAAGTGATACTATTCTTCAGAAAAAAATAAGATGTAGTTATGTAATTCTGGCCACATGAAAAATTATATTAAGCCACAGAATTTAGAGGAAACATAGTCTCATATGATAATGCCAATGTTCCAAAAGTCAAATTCTAAAATGAAACGCTCCCTCAATTCAAACCATTATAACAACAATAAGAGTTACCTATAATATTTCCGAGAGCCCAGACAGCTTGCTCACAAACATTCTGGTGTGGTGAATGAAGTAGTCTCAGGAAGAGGGGTACCGCATCTACAAAATGCAAAGATCGGATTCGTCTTTACTGGAGCATGGTACATGCACAACACTTCCATTGATTAATACAAAACACTTTTGCTACCATGCCTTATACTAAGGTATATGTTTCTGTTATGAAAAGCATACAAGACCTCAGTTAAACATTTCTCTACGTATCTAGAAAGGGGAAAAATAGACTTGAGAACAAGCAACTATTAAACAACAACGCTCCTCACATTTAAACATTTCCCCATATTTCTCAAAGTGATATACAAGAGCCTCAAGTATCGAGGTGCTAGGTTTAACGTCCTGGTAATTCAGGTTTTCCAGTTATCCAAGATCACAATACATACCTAGCAGAATGACATGCCTACTTGTGCAAACGTGCTTCAAATCCTGACTTTAAGAAAATAGCTTCCTCCCAAGAGGTGGCTATAGTTAGTTTCCATATGCAGTGAAAATTGACATCCATCTGCCAGTCCTAAGACATGTTTTAATTTGCTCTTATATAATGCAGACAACATACCAGATTAAGGAATTGGTACTGATTTTAAATACCAGCCTCTGCTGAATTAATTAAATTTAATAGAGCTAAGAAACCATCCCTCTACTATTCCCATGCATTACTTCCCTTTGGACAGCCCATGCTGTTTGAAAGACAGTAATTCTCGCAGCAATTTTTTAAATCTATATATGATCGTACTCGTCCTATAGTCTTTCTGAGCAAAGTAAAATAGACAAATTTATATAGCGTTGAATGAAAGAATATTTTTTCTTGCAAAAATAGCTTCAGAAATAGCTTCAGAAGTTTAAAAAAACTGCAACACAAATGGTAAGCAACTGTGAATCAATATTCTGCTGATAATTTAACACGTGATAATGAGCCAAAAGCCCCTGATGTGTTTTCCTGAAAAATACAGAGCGATGAAGAATAAAGACTACCTAAAATTCCTTCCCCGCCCTAGATGAGCAATTCAGCAATTGCCTACAACTGACAAGTTAGAAGGGACAGCAACACACTGTTGCTTAAGAACACTCTTGCTGTTCTTGTAACAATCACCCCACTTCCATTATCTCAAGCGGAATATTCTAGCTTCCTTCTCAGTGATTACTGAGATTACACTTCAGCCATACGTGTATTCAACGTATTTCAGAGAGGAGGGTCAAGTATGTAGCTTATATTAGATCGCAATCCTGGTATGCTTTCAAAAGCACGAATAAAATTATTTCGTATCAGCACGCAGGCAGGAGGACAGTCTGAGAAAGCACGAGTTGCAGTTTATTTGATCTACCGCTCTCGAAAAATTAATTACTTCTGCTCCAAATTGGCTCCTGCCAAGATCTATTCTGTGTGTATAGTACTTCTCCTCTTTTGCTGAGCCTTCCAACTGCCACCTGTCCCTCTTGATTGCAGAAGGCCGCCTTCTTTTGTATTTAAGGCTGCACCAGCCGCCTCTATAGCTGCAAGGGCCTATCGTCTTGTTTCCTCAAACCATCCCTTACCTAAAGGGAGTAGAGTTGGGAGGCTGTTTCCCCTTAGTCATCTCCCAGCCAAAGTAGCAAGACTTTAGTCTAAAACCTCTTCCATTTTCTCTTCAGGAGTAAAGCTTGGAAAACGCTTTTTGCTTCTTCAAAGTCATTTTATCACATTTTCTTCTTTTGAAGCATTAGCTAAACAGATTTTGGGAGAGATATATCCCAGCCTGAACGTCTAGTAATTGTTCAGGTAACAGCAATGCTTTTGGCTGTGCTGTACATATTTTCATTCTAATTTTGATTTTTACTTTAATATTTTTTTCCAGATTTTTTTTCTGCAAAGTTAATACTATAAACAGACTTTTCATTAGATTCATTCATTCAACTATGACAACATTGTGGGACTTGAAAAAGGAAGAAAACAATGACTAACCAATGAACAAGTCAGGAAGGATGAAAAAACTTGGGAATAGATTTTCAAAGATATTTAGACACCAGAAAAGCAATCTAAAAACAGAGGTGCCCAAATCACATCAGGATTTTTTGAAACAAGTTCAAGACATCGATTGTTTTTTAAAAGGCTTTGGATTTTGATAAGCATTCTTATTCTATTGCTCCAACATCTTAACTATACAGGATCTAACAATTAGTGAGACATTTTATCAGCTATTTAAATGTACAAAACAGCATTTTCATTTGAAAGGCAGGTTCATACACTTAAAAAAAAAAAAAGAAATCAAATAACTAAGTCACCATTTTCCCCACATAAAAACATTGAATATGAATAAGTCAAGACAATCTATTACATATTTGCTTATCTATAGTCTCCTGTTTAACAACAAAATGTTGTATTTAGCGTAAAGGTGATTGTTTCAGGATAAGCATGCTGATACATAAAAGCTATATATAATCCTGACAAAATAATTTGAATAACTTATCTTCAATTAACTTTAGAATTTATTTCCTATCTTTTTTCATAATGGAAGTCTCACTTGCTGGCTAAGCAAGAAACAAAGGCAGAACAACAAACTCAGTGAGTAAATGAGATACTAATCATATGGGCAAGGAAAGGATAGTAATTTTCTTAACTCTGATTTCAATGGGCAACCTTACATAACTATACGTATTTAACAACTTTAATAAGATTTATGAACATACCTTTGAGGTACAAAGAATTACTTGCTAACATAAATTTTAGCCATAAGGGAATTAATGCTACATGATTTCAGAATCAACCCAAGAATTAGAAAGGACTAACATTTTTTGTCATACTCATTATATCATCCGTCATTCTCTATCTTCTTTATGGGAAAATCAGGTCTGGGATCCTTAATAATAATCATTAGTGACAAACTGATTAACGTTTAAGAGCCAATGCAGAAATTTTTTTTGAGAAAGAGGACAGGCATGAATTTATTTTAATGGTTTTGATAACAAATGGCATTTTTTATCCACATACCACTTTTTCCCATTTACCCACAATATCCACCACCCCCCAGAAAACAAATTGTAACACTTACTGGACTGTACAACAGCTTGAGTCTGTGCAGAAGTGCCTGATGCTATGTTAGTCAATGCCCATGCAGCTTCAAATTGTAATGAAGGGCTGTAATAAAATAATTTTAAGTAATAAGTTGAAACATGATCAGCAGGTTGTTTTATGGTTCATTTCAGTATTACTAGCTGTAGCCACTCTGAGACGCTCTGCATTTAAGCAGTGTCACTGAGCTAAAAGTTTTAAAAAAACCCTCTAAGCCTGAACATTTCAGAGGAAAAGCAGTAAGAAAAAACAGATTTTACATTCTATGACCTTTTGTAAACCACTCAGCATTTTGACTTTATATTAGCAATTAAAAAAAAAAGAAGTAGCAATACTTGTTGAAGCACATACCAACCAGTGAAGCCGACCGCTACTCTAGTCAACAAATTATCTCCTGTATGAAAGATTTCTAGCACCCCTCACCACAAAATTTAATTATGCCTCTCTAATGGATAACAGACACCTCTTCACATCCAGCTGATCCAAACACCACTCATATTTAGTGAAGAAAGTACAACTGTCTTGCTGCCATTAGTAGTTCTCAATAAATTAACCACATTTGACCCTAACTACTAAAAACCTGGCCCTTCTAACACTACATCCCAGATAAAGTGTAAGCTGGTATACTGGGATAAAGACATTTTTCTGCTCCATCACAGGGAGGGGAAAGATCTAGCAACAGTATCAAAAGACAGCATCATACCTGTATTAAAACTGACTTACTATATGCAGACAAAATCAGTTACAGATATTATGAAAGCTGGGGGAATATCTCTTTCAAGAAGTCCGTTAACTGTTGTCTATGCCAACAGCAGTTTAGTAAAACAGTTTGGATGAAAACTGTTGTTCAAGCAAATGCTAAAGATTAAAAGATCTAGAAGCTATAAAAGAGTTTACAGCTTATGGTGGTTAGCGTAACAGTAAGATGTCTGGCTTTGGGAAGAGCAGAGAATATTTACTGTTAGGTGACTATTTCTTATTTCCATGCTTTTTTGGGTCTTTATCCATTATGTTTTATATATAGCCATATATGAAGCTTGCTTTAAGCTTTTTTTGTGCATTAGTTTCTAAAGCATTTTAAGGTTTTACTGGGGAAGGGATTGGAAAAGAATTAGGTAGGAGGGCCCAAGATGTGTAAATAAGGATTTGTAAAAACAAATAGTATCTGTCAGCAGCTACCTATAGCCCTTTATGTTCTAGGATCAAATGCATTAAAATTCTATTTCTAGGTCAGTCCTCCTTTTCTTCCTCTTGTGATAAGCTTTCAGTTATAACATAAACAACAGCTTTAACTATCTGTTATACAAAGTCTTTGCAGTGTTTACCTCTACTAAATACTATATAGCAATCACAATTAAAAGGACTGCTTAAGATAATGTTGAGTTCAATTTCAAAAGGCTTATTAAACATTTACAAAGGTAAATCATACAAAAACTGATAGAAAATTCAAATTAAAAGAATTTTCACAGCACTGAACCATCTACTTCTAGAGCAGACGGGCATTCATGACCCAATTTAAAATGCTATCCTGATTTGAACGTTATTGCCAGCTGCCTTCTAAGCAACTGTTTTGTTAAACAAGCTAGAAACAAAGCTACTCATGCTTCATGTTTTTGCAACCATCAAATTATACCCAAAATGCAAATTCACATTTTTAAGTTTCTAGCCCTCATGGTTGCAGAAATAATCTTGAAAATGGAAATTCTGTAAATACATTTACCGCTGCCTGAGACCAAAGATAGGCTAAAACATTTACCTTAAATGTGTTAATCCCCATCTATCTGAATAAGGGGCTCACGAATTGTGGAATATGGCATTTTTCTTACATGTCACTAAACTCTTGCAACTACATGCTCAATGTAGTAGAGCTTACTGAAGCTCTTGTGTTCCAACAAGGAATCATAACAGACAGCATGCTCACTGTGTTGTACCATCACATGGGGGAGCAGCACTGAGCCAGAGGGAAACTCACCTTCCAGTGAGAATGAAAGAAGCTAGAAACTTCAGCTAATAACCTTAATGAAAAAGATGACAAGCGTATTCTGGCAAAGAGAAGAGCCCTGTTCACAACCAGGCATGTTCTCTGCCTTCACACAAATACACACAGTAAGTCAGAGACAGGTTTCTTAAAAAGACGTAACAAAAGAGACTGGAATATTCAAAACCAATGAGAAATTTAGTAAGGTTTTCTCCATTAGCTGGATTAGCTCTAAAAAATAAAACGACATTTCAGTGGCAGAATAAAATACTCCTGGAGAATTTATGGTTTATCATCATGGAATGTGATCCACCGTGTAAGATTATACGGTACTATGAATCCTCTGCTTCATTTAAAATAATGAGATGATTTTTGGATGCAGATTTTCAGTCAAGGTGAACATTTTTAAAAGTATACTTACTTATCATCCCTTTCTAGGCATTTTACCAGAATTGGTAAAATTCCTGATTTTATTAAGTCATCAATAGGTGGATTTCTGTCACTGGATAGGAGTTTTCTGTGAAATTAAATGTAAAAGTAAAATAAGTAACTTTCATCATGAAAAGTGTGTAGGAAATATATTTCTGTTTCTTTATTTATTTTTACCTTGCAGCTTGGACAGCACTCAGTTGGATCACGGGGTTGTCACTTGTGGCGTTCTGAAAAAAACAAGTGACAGTAAAAACTAAAAATGTACAGAACACACACTTATAATAATAATTAAAAAAAGTTAAATATAACATACCTGCAGTATAGCTTCTAGTGTTACGTTTTGCTTGAAAAGAAAAAAAAAGTTTTAGTAATTTCGTTGCTAAATTATATTCTTTTTATACATTTAATCCAATCAAACTAATTTTAACAGCGTATCAGTTCATAATTATGCTTTCAAATAACTGCAAGACTTCTAGTGTTAAAGTAAAACCAGATTACACTGTTTTGAGACACCAGCAAAGTTTTAAAAATAATTCCAGAATCAAGGAACTTACTGCTTTGAAGTCAGCATCAACGTCAGAATCTTCTAAACTTTCTTCTTGGGGAACATTTCTTTTTTTCAAAAGATGTTCATCTCTTTTGTTCTGTAAAGGAATGATGAAAAATAAAGACACAATGCTTATTAGTACAGGGTGACGATATAATGGCCCCTTTCAAAATAAGACTTTAGGTAAGATTGCTATTTTTTTAAAGTAATTTCTAACTGAAAATAGAATTTGCAGTATTTCAGCTGTAAGAATCTAGCAGCTTGCTAATCGCAGACAGAACTATGACAATCCATGACATCTGAATGAATTAAAACTAACAGTTTGAGGATCAACTTTCTAACAAACATTTACAATACACATAGATCTGCATAACATTAACATTTAGCCACACATAAAAAATTGTTTTCCAGTGTAAGATTAGTTTTCAGCTAAACCTACTTCAAAGTTCCCTGGCTACAT
Organism: Burhinus bistriatus; assembly: GCA_013397275.1. Lineage (NCBI taxonomy): Eukaryota > Metazoa > Chordata > Aves > Charadriiformes > Burhinidae > Burhinus > Burhinus bistriatus. The sequence goes on along the minus strand of VYXH01007077.1, from coordinate 66,994 downwards.
GTATTTTCACCTTGCGTGTAAAGTAGCATGCTTCATGTACACTGACACTTGTAATATTTCCCACTTGCACTGTTAGCCTAATTTCTGACTTAAAACAAAGCACCCTCCAGCCTCAGCTCCTTTAAGGAATTACTGAAGAAAAAATTACCTTTTCAGTGGTAAAGTACCCTTTTAACATTTCTACCTTGCTTATTTAGAGTATTTGAACACCCCTAATTTAAAAAAAAAAAGTAATCAAAGCATCAATTGTAACTGTATCCAAATGCACTTTTTTAAAACTTAAAATATCTTAAAAGTATTATTCCAAAAGTATGAACTGGTGTTTTCTAAATTTTAGACTTTGTCTTTTGCTTGGTATGTCTAGAGGTACAACCAAAGACAGAAAGGGCAAGGAAGATGACGATGCAGCACATATATCTGAACACCTTTTGGGTTTGTTTTGTTGTTTTATTGGTTTTTTTTTTGTTTTTGTTTTGTTTTGTTTTTTTTAATAAGCAGATCAAGATTTCAATCTCTAATGAAGCAAAACATTGAAAAGGTGTAACAAACAGCTATAACATCTAAAACAAATCTCTTATACTAGCAAGAAAAGGCAGGCTTCTCAGTCTCCAAACAATTACCTGACAACCAAACAGTACTGACTATAGAGATTGTATTATATCATGCCTTGCTTGTAATATATAAAAAAGCATCTAAACAGACTCATGGTTTGAAGGAGTCCCCAATATTTTATTTTACTATATGTCAGAAAAAACAGCAACCTCAGGTCCAAAATTTCTGGGACTTGCTTACTGTTTAGACATTTTAAAAAGAATTTAAAACAACTTTTCCAGCCTTAGTTTGAAAAGCTAGCAATGAATATATTAAGATTTTTTTTTTTTCAGATAAGAGAACGCCAAAACAATAAACAAGCAGCAGCATTAAATAACCCCTTAATGCAGATGACAATATTCCACAAAGTTAGCATAGTTTAATTTTTGTGAAGTCTAAGTACAGAATCTAAATCCCAAAAGAGCACACAAGATCACCTAGATTAGCTACAGCAGCCTCTCCAGAGCTGTACAGCAATGGCAGCATACGCAGAGCACATCCATACAGACAAGCACTAACAGTATTTTGTTGTCAAGTGTTTTTGGAGAGAAGGAAGATGGGAGCGAACATGCAGTTAAATGCTGAGAAAATAGTGTTATGCAGACAAACCACATCAGGGAGGTACACAGTGACAGACGGATTCACCATAAAGACCTATAATGAATTTCTCTTATTTTTCCACACCAAGTACTTGGCACTGCCATTTTAATCAAAGAGCAAACAGCATTCAACCCCAGTCAGTCTGGCTTTGTTCAAGTACAATTCCTTTTCCTACTGCCAGTCTAAACCATAGCCTACACTTTGCCAACTGCAGGGACCGGACCCCCATTTCCAGAGGCCCTCTCCATGACCACATCAGCTTTTCTCCCCAGTGCGCAGCTACCACACACATCCACCTGCAGGGGAAGCAGCTCCTTCCTGCCTGGGATGAACAGCGCCTACAGGATCAGCTGTGCTGTCGTGGTAAAACAAGCCAATACTGGGAAAAGGGATTGAAGCTGGAGGAAGGTCCCAATGTCTTCAGTCAACTGGCCTCTTCCTACCCAGAGGTATCACCACAGATCACGGTGGTGAGCAAGTCCACACGTGTGTGAATGTACAGGGAGATGTATTTAGTTATGAGGGTGGCACACAATGGCCCAGCAGACATTCCCTGCCTTCACAAAAGGTGCAGCCTGAAGGAATTGGGGTCTTAGTGCAGAACCGCTGGCACTGTCTGCTGAATCAAGTTAAATGTTCCACATTAAATTATTTACTGGGAAGGGCAGAGCTTCTTTATCATTAGCAGCAAACTACTGTGGTACAAGGCAGGGTTTTTCAATTCTGTTCCTCCTAAGCTTTGCAGTTTTTAAAAAATATGTTTGATGTAAGAATTGTGATCCACACTGGTAATACCTACTTGTCTTTCAAATAAAATGATTCAGTGGCATCCAACTATGTGTTTTGCAACATCTTGCAACAAAGACAGCTGATCTTTACTTTTAAATTTCTGTAAAAAGCCTTTTAGACACAAGCCTCTTGCAGATCCTTTGATTTAAAAAATTATGAAATACCTAGAACAGTCAAGAATTTAGCAAACAAACTATTTTTATTGAACTTACTGCAAAGAAAATTCTAGTTAAGAAATGTCACATTATCTCATTTGTTATTTTCAGGTTTCTTCCGTCAGTAAACAAACATAAAGCTTTTTAAGAGCTCAAACAGTAGATTCTCCCATTTAGCTGTTTCACACCACTGTATTAGTAGATTCCTCCACCACTGAATCTTCTGACCTCAAGGAACTGTCTCCATATTTGGGGAGAAACTGGTACACCACCATTCCACATTACTCTGCACAAAAGCATCTACGCTGGCACAGAATGGATGCACCTCAGAAAGCTTCAACTGAAATCCCTCCAAAATGCAGGGGGGTACGCAAGAGCCACTTAAAGTCGTGTTACTTCACTGCTATTGTAAGTGGAAACTCAAACAAGGCCAAAGTCTTCTCAATTGACATTAAATAGATGGCATCCATTCAGACCAAAGATCACGTTATTAAAATGGACAAGAATATTTGATATTCACATACATGTGGGCTGCATCTATCATGCACATTACTTCCACCATCAATATTTTTTCCTCCCCAAAAGGCATTAACCAGGAACAGTTGAAACCACATCATGCATTTTCCAGCTTGAAAGATCTAGATCTAGAAGGTTTTGGATGCAAAAAGCAAAGTTGTACAATTGTGGTACTGAATATGAATTTGTGTCCCTCTATAGACGTGTGTGTCTCTTCAACATATAAAATTACATCATTCTGAGTGATCAGTGTTTGTCAGAGTTATGCCTCTACTAGAGGGCTACGGTATCCAGTTACTCCAGAAAGCAAGAATGAAGATGTATCTTGAGATCCTCTCTCAAACATCCTGAAATACCAGGATGGCAGTGGCTGGAATACAGAGAATATAGCTGGAACAAAGCGAAAGTCCCACTGTGGGTGACTGAAGAGTGCCCTCACAGAATGGCAGGAAAGGCCTGCACGGCCTTCAGCAACCAAATAGCTGGAAAACCACCTTCCACAAACACCAGGCAGTAAGTCTAGAGCATGCCAGTGGACAAAGCACTGGATTATTCCATGGCACTTCATCCAAGAACTACAGAAAGACTACCTGCCTGTAACCATTATTCGATACGCTCTTCATGTTTATTCAGTGTGTGCACTTCTATGCAAGTATTGTTAGCCGAAATAATTTGCTTGAATAGTATTGAGAGGGGTGTGCACAAATTCTCTCTGCTTGTGGCCATAAAATGGGTGGTGAACATGTTTCTATTTAAGTTCTTCCAACTCCCTAGAAATCTCTCAGGGACTTGGACAAAGAGGAAAGAAGGGCAGATCATAAATGAACACATAGTTACAGAAGAACTGTAACAGATAAGTAGCTTGTCTCTCTCCTTCACACAATTGTCCATGCGTACGTACGTTGATGCAGTACATAGTACTACCCACAAAAACTCCATTTACCTGGGGAAGAGTCCAATGAATCTCTAGATGAACATACAGTGAAGGACTGCTCTCCTGATGGTGGCACCAGGCTGAGGTGAAATAAAACAGAGCTCCAACTAACTGTTCTGCAGCTATCAGGAATAAAGACATCCCACTGGGAAGCCACTGATAGTGAAGATGGTAACAAAGGAATGACATTTCAAATTCTGGTCCATCAAACATACATAATCTGGGTTTAAATTACACTACAGTACTGGGTGTCTTGGCAAGGGGAAAACTGCATCTGACTAATTAGAAACCTTGGCATGGTAAGACTGAGTAACACTGAAAAGCCTTCCATTTGTAGCTGCATGTTAAAGATGGCCAAAAGATACACCATAACTGAGCTAACCAAGAGCCTAGTTCTCTCCCATTCCAGCAAGCAAGTTAATAGCTCCTTAGAGAGCTTTTTATACCTGCATACACAACTATCCGATTCCTCTGGCAACATGAGCATGCCTAAGAGAATGCTCCCTAATGTTAATGTTAACCAAAATAAGTACGTATATTCTAATGCCAGGATATTCTACTCTCCTTAAGAGACAGAACTGAACTTCATAGGACACAACTGACCACAGGTCAATGCTGGAATTTCTGTGAATGCAGGCAACATCTTCAGGCTGTCAGTCATATGGTGCAACGGGCTTCAGAAAAAATGACCTTAGCCAGGGAAAGTAGAAGTGAGCAAGAATGTTCCTGTAGCTACCCACTGTCTGCAGATGGTTGGGCTGAAAAACCACCGTCAAGAACATATATAGAGGACCTTCCACAGCAACCTGAAGCCAAGAGGCTAGTACTAATTGAGAAGCACTAAAAATTTCTTACTAAGGAAAAGTTATTCTTGTTAGCATTTCTTATGAAGTTGAAGTGTTCATGGAACCTTCCAGTCCTAAAAAGTGGCTCTAAGGCTGTTTGAAACAGCTCTGTCCATTTGCAAAAGCGTTCAATTCCTGGACAGCTAAACCACTGCATCCAGTAATTTGATAGACTCCCCTGTGTAAGGTAAAAGAACATGATTTGCAGCTTGGCATAACCTTAAAATGCTTGCATTTTGTCATACTGTAACAAACTCCAAAGTTTTTGCCTAAATCATAGCACCAGCCTCTTCTGCAGGCTCCTGCGGTGAAAATGAAGACAAATGAGCATACAGCTGTCCTGTTCAGAGACTGGTGAGAGCCCCCTTTCAAAGGGAGAGGCATCGGACTGTAACCCCTGATGAAGGGTAAGACCTTGTCACCAACAAGCAGCTCTCCTTCAAAAGGGAAGATCCTCAATCACTGCCTGAACCCCACATGCTACGCACAATAGTCTGAAAGTTTATGAGCAGCAACTGACTGCTAGTTATGAGCTGTGTCAGCATCCTGATAGAGATCCCACTACAACAGGTTCCAATATGAACAAAAGGTATGTGGACATACATGCTAAGCAAAAATGCCAGATGGTCAGAAACAACAGAAATGCTACCGTGAGTGCACTTTCTTGTCCATCATGATGATCTCTTGAGCGTTTTTGATAACAGGTACCCATTGTTTGTTTCACTGATAGTGTAGGAAGGTCAGGCTGCAAGAACAGTAAATATGCAAATCCTGCAGATCCCAGTACTTGTTTACCTTCTTGGGAGACGGCCACAGGATTCAAAGAAAATGCCCATCAATGCAAACAAGTTTCAAAGACAACACAACTAACAGAAGAATCCTTGTGGGCAAAGCTATCACCAAGCTATGTGCTGCATTCCACTTAGTACTACAGGACATGGCCAACAGGATACTCTAATGGAGCTGTGAAAGGTGTTAAATATAACTTTATACATGCTTTTCAACATTTGACACATGGGAAAACACCACAAAGAGTCTCAACTTTGTTGGAAAGATTCAAGATCAAAAAGGAAAATAAATAACACGAAAATCTTTGCCTTCAGGTAACAAACACTTATAAAATGCTTCTTCAGGTCAGGGAGAAGTTTAGGAATTCAGTGGCTAGGAGGAAGAAGCTCTGTTGGCATGAAAGTTAAGATGTTTGAGTCTTCTGTGGACAAAGAGCAGAACTTCAAGAATACCTCATCATTAGGAACTGGAGTGCTAGCCAGCATTAGGTATACTTACAGATGACAAGCAGCAGCTCTTTCCTCTGCTCTTACATCCTAGGAAAGACTAAAGGGTCAGGACAATGATGGAGGTAGAGTCAGGTTGTCTGGACATCCCTTTCAAGCTACCGCTGTTGTGACAGACTGAGCTGAACTTCTAGGTTTCAGTCACATGTAATCTTCACTTTTGGTTTTGTGGGGCGAGAGCACCTGCCACAGCCCATCATGAAGAAAAAGAAAATGCCTACCACTCTAACCTCATCGTGGTAAAGTGCTGCTCTGAAAACCTCTACTGAATATCCTCTTAATGGAAGTTTTCTTAGGTGGGCTATCTAGCCTGGGTGAATTTCTAGTAACAGCTCTTGGATAGGAACCTGGGGAAAGATTCAGTTTCTTTAAGGGTTGGGAAAGGACCATTAGTTGGCGCTACTCACCGTCTTAGAACTCATTAACACCTACAGAGACTTTCAAAAAAACAAACAAACAAAAAAACCCAACTGTAAACCTGTATAAAGGCTGAACAAGTCAATCTGATGATCCTACAATCCATGGATATCAAAATTATATCCTACACGCTTAGTGAACTAGGTCCCTTGCATCCAAAGGCAGCCAGATTCCAAGACTGTTCTTCACATAAAGAGCACAGCTACAGACATGCAGTTAGAAGAAAAAAGCAACTTTTCTACATTTGAGTTCTGCTAACTCACCTTTGTGGCAACAGACAGCAGTCACAATGTTCCTGTTTGGCTGGTGCACATCTTTCTCAGAAGATGGGCAGGTTGACTAAAAATAAGTAGAAGCATACGTGTGTACCAGTGTGCGGCCCAAAAGCCCCAAGCACAGATTGCAAAGATGGAGGCCTGTTAAGTTAGGCAAAAGCATGCACTTACTAAAATGGACTCAAGCAAGCCTCCAAGGAATTTCTTCATAGCCCTGTTCAACCAAATCTCCAGAAGAATACATTGAGAATATAATTTTCCACCTAGGGTCTTTTCTTTGAGGAATCAATCAAGGCAGGGTAGATGCAAGATCTTACCTGAGAATTTGCGCTACAAATACTGCATAGAGAAGCCTCTCTATAAGAGCATACTAATAGCGCTTCAGACTCTCTGTGATTGCAGATATTTCTTTGAAGTTGGTAGACTTATGCCTAAAAAAAGTGTACTTTACAGTGAATGAAAAGCTATATGTTCACAATGAACTGGAAGAGATGTATAACTGAAGCAAGTTTTACTATCCTGAACCTGAAAATGCGGATTTTTTTTTTCTTTTGTATTCTCAGACTTCCTGAGAACCAGAAAAAGATTTTTCCCACCCTAGCTCTCCCAGCAAGATGAAGACAGACTCCTTTCTTCAAGTCTCACTACTTTATTTTGGAGCTACTGTGGACAAAAAGTAATCTTATTTAAGAAAGATCAGAGCAGGAGCAAGTACAGTATGCCTGAGAAACAGGTAAAAAACACATATGCCCATGGCTCCTTAATCCACTACTTGTTTGGCAAATAATTGCTTTGCCTTGAATCAAACTTAATTGGCAATTAGAGCTTTCATTAGCTCATGTCTATGAGCTCTCAGAGGCAGATGAGTTTGCCAAGAAAGTCAAAAATAAACCTTGTGAGAGATCCTGGAAGTTCTTAGGATTCCAGTTACCAGGCCTTAAAGGAGGACAGGATCCTGTTTCTGCTGAGGTTAGGCGTGTTAAGGCTTTCTTTGAAGGGTGGCATCTAACTCAATGACCATAGCATTGACCTGGCTAAGGACTACCTAAGCACACAAGTAGCCTAAGTCAAGCTTCCTCCTATAGAAAGTCAAGTGCCCAGAACAAAAGGATCTCACACAGCAATGGAGTTACAGGCTTCCTTTAGCTACGGAACCTTAAACTGAATCCTAACCATTACTGACCCAACCCACTCCACCTTAGAGTGAGACTAATCAGCTAGGTTAGCCAATTCATTCTAGGATCCCTGTTGCTAACAGAGCTGCCTTAGGGTTTCTGTGATGCCAAAATTAAGTGATAAACACTCTAAATCAGACTTCACCAAGACACTACACCAAGAAGTTTAAATTCTAAATCCTGAGACAGTCTCCATCACCAAAACTGACATTGTTATCTTGTCTGTCTGGAAAGAGAGATGGCTACTTTTTAAGCTCTTAGGCCCACTGCTGCACTAACAACATAGCCAGAGACCAAGACCATCTTTCCAGAAGTGTAGTAGGTCCATTCCCAAAATGTGTAAAACACATGTTCAGCAAGGCCAATATGGAATTAGAAAAGGGCACTTGACCATCAGGAGTGTCAGCTGACTGGCTCTCTGTGCCAACCCATGCCTTGGCCAGGATTCTGCCAGATGACTGCTACCCTTTTATGTCAGACATAGCTTTGTCAGTTCAATTCCTAATCAAATCTTAAGTGACTGGGTGGAAAAAAAAAGTGGAAAAAAAAAAAGTAAAGTTTCTTTCTGAATAAGAGCTGTGGTGTGAAGATAGTGCATAGAGATAATATATTCTTGAAACACAGAATGTGTTGCAAATGTACCTTGATGTCTGTAGTCTCAAAAGAATAAACACCTCACACTAATGCATGCAGAAATTGTTTACTACTGTTCAAAGCTATGTTTATTATTTTATTTATTCCACCTTACAAAACAGAGATGTAAGCAACTTCATCAGATCCATTCATTTTATATTTATACAAAAGTTGATTCAAAAGACAAACCCATGACTATGTCATGTTTCAACTGTACAGAGCAAGAATATACTCAATTTGCCTGTATTCTTCAAAAGCCAGGTGTACACTCAACAGCTGGATAGCTGCAATAAAAGGAAGATACCCCTTTGTTTTGAAGCGGCACTGGTGGATTTACTAAGGTCATGCCAACACAAACACTTCCTGAATTTGTCATACTCATGCTAGGGTAGCCGTGCTAGCCATAAAGACGCAGACTGAAGCAATGATATTAAAGCTTATCCTTTCCACTGCTGGAGCTTAACAAAATATATCCCTTTACATTTCAGTCCCAATTCTGTACCAGAAGTAATGGCCTCACATCTGCTGTAGAGTTCCCACAGGAAACCAGTTGCCCACCAGCATCAGTTCAGGTGCTGCAAACCAAAACTCACATGCCAAATCTCTCAAAGTAGATTTCTTCTGGTCTCTGCAAGGAAAGATTTTCAGCAAACACTCCAGAACACAGCTTCCTGCGTTTTAAGAGTTCTGCAGCTGCTGTTCATTCTTGATTTACAGCCTGACCTACATCCAGCGCTAAGGCTTCTCTAAGTGTGTAACTGATCTGTGCGTGTGCAGTTTCCAGTGAGAAGTCACTAGCAGCTCACAGGCTTCCTCTTCCTCATTTTCACTCACGTATTACTGGCACATACAGGATTCCTTCCACATAGTCAGGCCTTGTCTTAAGCACAATAACTTGCTCCCCACCATGCTTCTGTAATAAAATGGCCTTGAAATTGTGACCTGTTACAAAACCCAATTATGAGAATTAAAAAGACTGCACCGGAACGTTTGCATGCATTCTCATTTTAACCAGATGCATGACGATATGCTGCATTAGTTAAGCCATCTTTTACAGCATTGCTTTGCTAGCAGACATAGGCTGCCCAAGCACTATGAATGACACTTCCCAGTGCAGATTTCACAGTTATACAGCGAGTTTTACACTGAGTTCTGAACAGAGAAGGTCTCTAACATGTCAGCATAAACTTCAACTGCTGATAATTCAGATATCAAAATTAATTACCAGAATCTCATTTTAAGCAAAAACTGGCTAATATCATTCTTCACTTGGTACCTGCCACTGTATGTAAAAGCAGCTTTCTCCACACCTCTGTATTCTGCCAGTGGTGATGAGACCATAGCCAGCTTAAGTTACACAACACATTCAGACACATTCAGCTAGTTTCTTTGATTAGGAAAATATGAAAGCATTAAACAATTTTTCAGTAACACATCATGCTCATCTAAGTATTAAGATTTTTTTTTTTTCCAGTCATCTGGGTCCAATTAGGTTTCTTCAACTAATTCTTATAGTCCCAGGATGAATCTTACAAATACTTATTTTTGATACTGTAATGAGATACAGAAGTTTATCTACAAGACCTGTAAAAACAAAAAAAAAGTCTCTTTTTTAAGAAGAGCAGAAGGATCCCAGGAAAATACTAGCACAAGATTTTTGATAGCTCCTACAAAATCAGGTGATAAGCACAGACAAAATTTCTCAAAAACAAGTCAAGCTAATTTCTATCAGCGTAACTTCCTTTTACAAACCCTTCACCTTGATTTTAGCAAGGCTCTTGTCTTCTCTCAGTTTGCAAATAACAAAAAAAAAAAAAAGACATTGGGTGGGTGTGCACTCCTAAGCAAGCCCCACTCAGACTGTCAATGACTCAACTGGCAAACTGGAGATATGAGTCAAATGGGAGAAGAAAAGGAGCTTGGCCTACATCTAGAATATTGAAAGCACACACTTTCATCAAGTTATTAATGAAAACATTAGGGCGATACCAAGGTGGGGATGCCTTGAAGTATACTGGCGAGCAGAATGGGAATTCAAGTTAAGAAACTCTCGAAAAAGCAGATGCAATTCAAAAGACAAGAAGCAATCACGTTTAAAACTCCTGCATTTATTTAACTATGCAAATACAGAATGTGAACAACTACCCTTGCTTTGCGGTACTGTAAGAAGTGTCTGAAGGATATAACGGATCACTAACTGAGTGCAAGTCAACAACATCCTCAATATAAATAGGAATACTGTGTTAAGAACTGTTTTTTCACTGTCCCATTTAAACCTCAGCTGTGGCTTGCATCCTTCTGGACTTCCACACTTCCAGAAAGACACACGCTATTTGGATCTGAGAAGCAGCAACAAGTCAAAATCTAGGAAACAGAATTTTCAAGGAAAGGCTGAAGAACTGAATTTGTCTCAACAGGATAAAACTAAAGTGGCTGGTATCAGTCCTGAAATATACTGAAGGTACCGAAAGGCAGACAGAAGTTTACCCCTTCTCTTTACACACACAGGCCAACAGTAGTTTAGCTTGTGAAAATGTCCTCCAGCAGCAAACCTTTAAGGTGCTTAGAAAGGCTGTTGGAAGTGTCGTGAATGACAAGGGTGTAACAAATCCTGTGTTCAGGCAGAGCACTGAACTAGATCACCTCTCAATGGTCATGATCTTCCCAGCTATATTGGCATTTACCCAGTATAACCAAAATCTGACCCTAAAATTATCTCTCTCTACAGCACAGAAGCAGTAATTTCTAGAAAACAAAATAAAAGAACATCCACACTTTCTAAATGGTAAAACTCTCCCTTTTCCCATCTGGAGACTTTAAACATTCAAACAGCTGTCAGCTTCACTGTAATAGTCTGAGAACTGGTACAGAAACTGAATATGGATTATTTCCAAGCGATACACTAGAGTAAAGCAGTATGGTTCTGTTGTACTGAGTTTAAGAGTAAAACTAACATTAGAATCCACAGTTAGTAATCTACAAACTTACACCACTTTTCTATAAGTTTGGGGCTATAAAGCAAAGCTTATGCTAAAATATTTAGCTAAGACACCAGGGCATTATTAGCAAAGTAACACAGTTGATAAATAAAAGCAGACTCACCTTCCGCAATTCAATTGTAACTTCATTTCTGTGTCTTCTCATAGTCTGTAAATAAAAAATAAAAAAGATTTGTATGTAAAGAAAGAAGTGTTTTGTTTTGGAGTCAGTTGTTTCTAGGTCAAAAGTGCAGCTATTCATCAAAAAGATAAGGAAAATAGTGTGCGTAATTTATAACTCAATCTTTCCTAGCAAGATGCATAATTGTTTTTTGGGTTTGGGGTTTTTTTGGGGAGGTGTTTTTTATTATTTTTTTTGAAGATTATACACCTTACAGAAAGATTTATCATAAAACACAGTAAGTATCCCAAAGGCAGAAAACATTGACTTCCTCGTGGAGTTTCACTGGAATGACTCTTCAAGTGTTTATGTGTGCACACCAAAAGAAACAGTAAATACAGGTTAGACAGTCGCGCATTCACATATGATCACATTCACAACCTAAACATGTAACCTATGCCAGTTATCTGGCCAAAATCAACCGTGAGCGACAGATGATGACCAAGCTCAATGCAAACAAGACAGATTCCGCTTGTGGCAAAAGGAAATAAAGTAGTACAGTGGCACCGAGTGTACTTAGGATCTATAGCCTAAACACTGTAAAGAAAAACCAGCCCATAAACATCTCAGCTCCTTCAAGATACTGGGCACTCAGGACACATTCCCTACAATGCTGCTATACCTCTTAGCTAAAAGAGATCACAAGACTGAGAAAGAACAATTTTAGCCTAGTGAAGGCAATCTCCCTAGGTTCATTTTACAATCAGTGGAAAAGGTATGTACCATCAGAATGCAATTCAGAGAAAATCAGGACTGGATGACTGCTGGCAGCCTAGAAAGATCACCCACACTAACTAAAATTAGCCTTTTAAAATACTGTCTATGTCCTATCCTTGCTACTGACCTTCACTGCTACTATCATGTTCCTTTTGAGTTAGGGCAAATAACTTCCCTAAGCTCAAAAGTAACAGTGAAAACCAGCAGAACAGAGAAAGCACCAGCACTCCCCATCATCCATTAGAGGAAATACCAAACGTGCTAAAGCTCAAACATAGGTAAATGAAATAAGCAGACTTCATACCATGAACCTATACAGGACGTAGTTACAGTGCTTAGAACATTATCTCAGCTTCACTGTTCTCAACGAGTTTGTATAGCAGTGTTCATTTAATTATTTTAGGTTGACCTGAGAGTAAGGCAGGCTTGTCTTCCTGCCCACAGCTTGATTAACCAACTCACTCAAGTAAACACAGACACAATTCTCCTTTTACATCTACAAGTGTGGACTATACTACTTTAAACAAAGCAAGTCCTCATTACAGTAAGAGGACACTAGCACTAGAGCATCTACCAAAGCTACACTTTCTTCTCCCCTCATTATTTTGCTAAACCGTTTGATTCTTGTGACCATCTGAGCCTGCCGCAAAAGCTCAGTATGATAGGAATGGACTGCTGGGGAATGGGAGAACATTGGGTAGGTAGGGAATGGACAAATGAAGAACCTGAAAAGTCATTGCATATAACTAGCTAAACCAGTCATTCAAGTTTCTTGCTATATTAGAATTTTATATTTCAATTATCTTAAAAACTGCATCAAATGTAAGGGTACTAAATAGCCTGAAAATGTTTTTCAATACCCCCATGATAACTCTGCATTTCAACTGAAAAATGCAGTTAGACAAGGCTGTCTTTTTGACTGGATTTCTGCTATAAAATCTCCTCTTCTTGATCATTCCAAATGTGCTAGACAGCAGTCCCTTACAGATCTTCCCACTAGTAACACCACCCCACCTCTCTCTAAAATCTAATCTTTTATTCCTACTTATCTTAAATTTTAAGGGGTACCCCATCACATGACAAATTACTTAAATTGATTGTCCATTAGCATTTTCTCCCCAAAATCCAGTATTGTATGTGCCAGATTTGAAATTTAATGGATGCAAGGCACAATTTACTTTTAAATTTGCTCCCTAATTACAATTTACTCCTACATTTTTTCATTTATCCATGTGATAACACTCTAGAATATTTTCTGTTGAGCAGAAAAATCAGATCAAATCTGAAGTTCTTTAGGGGACAGCAATAACATTTGCCACCCACCATTCTTCTGGAAGCAAGGCAGATTTAAGAAGGACTATATGCTGTGTTCAACAGCTCAGCAGCTTTGTATTTTTGGTTTAGAAAAAAACAAATACAGTGCAGTCCCAGGCAAGGCATTACTATTCATTTCATCCATTTACTCTAAAACCTCCTCTAACAATGCTTTGACTAAAGACAGTTACTCAGAGTCATCCATCCATAAAGGCTCTACTGGGAAGACTCTAAGCTTCTTTCTAAAGGCAAATAATTCACTCAGCTTTTCAATTAGGGTTTTATCTTTGTTTCATACTTCCATTATTTCAGCCCCACTGATCATACCCTACTGCAATTCTGTCTCAATATTTTTTTACTAGTTTTTCGCTTTTATCAAACTGATCCTTCAAAATATTTGACTACTCCATTATGGTTTTACATTTAACGTGCAAGAATCTCATCCTTTCCTCATTTAGAAAGCTACCACTTTTTAGAGAGATTCTTCAAAAAAGGTTATCAACTACATGGATATTTTTGATGACTAGTAGCATACATTTTCTGAGCCTTAATGCATGTTTTAAGGCAATCCCCACACTACCTGGGTTTTACCCTTTCAGCTGTTCTTTCGTATTTCCCTTTAAACTTATTATATGTAGTTTTTCTTTCAAAGCAGCTCTGGTACATTTTCTTTTTTTCCTTCCTCCTTTAAAAGGCAGAATAGGCAGCACTCACCACTAAATCCATCTCCATGCACAGAGCAAGTAGGTTGATATCTGGGGATACCACTTAGCCTCAACTTCACAGAACTGATGAATGTTATCTGGCCCCCACTGAACTAAGGGCTCCCAGTCTTGCAGCATTTCCTGCTGGCACAGCATCTTTAACAATTCAGCATGTCAGGGTCACCAGGATCATACAAGAATCAGTAGTACAGTGTCAGGGCTACAGTCTTCCTACAAGAAGTTCCCAAAGAGCCTATGGTGCATTCTGGCATTTAAACTTGTTTGCTGTGGTTGGACCATGACTAGTGCTCTCAGCTAAGATGTATGCTGACATTATTTCTAACTTGGTAATACTAGTGTTCCACTTCATGTCCCTGACATACAAGATGACCATTCCATACCAATATATTTAACACTATGGATTCCACTTCATACATGTCAATTGTTGCAATTATAGACTGTACGTGAAAAACACATGTATGCACTTGACATTGGCCCAATTTCTCAGTTTTATGCCTGCTACTTAATTGGGATTTGTTCAGACTGTTCCCCATCTTGATTTTCTCCTCTTTATGACAGGAGCTAGTGATGGACTGCTCTATGACAGACCTCTGAATGTCTGCAATTTGGCTATCCTTGCCTTGAGAGACCATACTCTTCACCCCAAAAACATGCTTCAACCTCATTTGATTACTGGAAATGGAGGTGTACATATAGCACCATGCTATATACTGGACTCTCCTGCAGGGCTTTTGCAAGTTTAATTTTAAAACTTGCAGACTGAAAGCCACAATTTCTAATCTTATCTATTGGGGGGGGGCGGGGGGGGGAAGGCAGCAGAGCCCAAATTTTATTCCCCAAAAACCAGACTTCAGTGATCCAGTTAATTTTTTTGTCCTGATTTGGCATTTCTTAAAAGGTAGGTATTTAAAGCTTGCATTTCAGATGAAACATTTTAGAAATACAGCAGGTTATCAGCACCTTCCTACAGCCTCAGAAGTAGTAAACATACTATAATCCAACTGCATACAAAAGAAGCAGTCTTCAGTACCACTGCAAGCCTCCCTTTAAGGAAGCATTACTACTGTAAGCAGAATAACACACTTTTACACTACCTGCAAGCCCTAGCACGTAGGGAACTGATAGGCATTTACAAGACATTTATTCAGTAGTAGAAAGGTTAAACATTTTCCCCAGCTAACACAGGTCAGCTAAAACAGAGAGAAGAGACAAAATTATTCTGCAACTTAACCCCACAGATTCATTACCAGCTTTCAGAGTCTGGGAGAACAATCATCTGCTAAAGTCTATGTACACAACATGAGTTGAAGCCTAGGAAGATGTTACCAATGGGTCTAATACAGTGTTTGACATCCACAGCATCTGACTGCGGTCACTTCTCAGCTTAATAATAAGTAACGTCATGTCACACTGAAACGGCACATCTCAAAACTACCCCCTCCCCAAACAAATCTGAACGGTTTCACTGAAAAAAGAAAAAAAAAAAAAAAACAACCCCAACCCAAAACCTACTCCAAATCTCAGAAGGGGAAAACATGGCATAGGTAAAATCCTACAAATCACAAAAATGATGATAGTTTATTCCTGCAGAATATGATCTGTGAAGTCGCTCCGAAACACAGAGGTATTAATGCACCATACGCAAGGCACAGAAAGTAAAACTTGTGGATAGTAACTATCAGTCAGCATGTACTATTAAGAAACAAGAACATACAACACTTACCAAGTTGTGCTATAACATTAAATCTCCATTGTTACACCACTCAAGTCAGTCTTAAGTTCATAAGGCTTTTGCAACAGAGATTTCTTCTCCCCAGTTCACCATCTGTGAAGAACAATTACTTACCAGTGTGTTTGACAGGCTGACATAACCACAGCAATGCACCAAGTACCGTTAAGTTTTGTAACAAGCCAAAAGTAGATGTTTAGCAATATTTCTAGTTTCAATTTCCCTAGCATTTTGCTATTTTATAAAGTAAACCAGGAAAAAACCCCAAAAGATCTAGTAGATGCTGTTAGATAAATCAGTGTTCTCACTTCTACCCTGAATTTCTGAATACCCTTCCAAAGCCAGATAGCAAGTGTTATGTGCCAAGAATCTCTCCTTAACACCTTCCACTTGAAAGAAAAATAATCCCTAGTTCCATTGAAGTATCAAAACTGAAATTAATTTTATATGCCAATAAAGAAAATCACTACACACATTAGGGCTGTTGTGTTAAGAAGGGCTGTAAGGCAACCTTGTTTCAGGCCAATATAAAACACAAAAATGCTAAGCTGACAAAAGAGAAGAGATTTAAGAGACACTAGACCTTGAAAATAAAGCAAGCCTCAAGTCAATGCTCAAAATAAGGCTTCAAAGAATGCCTCAGTCCCTGTAAAACTGCCTTTGACACACTCAATGGGCAGAAGTGACAGAGAATACAGCCATCCTCATTAGATCAGCATTTCAGCTCTGGTATCTCTCTTCCAACAAGAAGCTGACAAGAAACTCAAAGTTCAATTTCAGGGCCACCTGTGGAGAAGGGAAATGTCTTCCTGATTTTTCAGTTGATATTTGGTTTACCACAGAAGACAGAAGTGTACATAAAACTCTTGATATCAATAAGCAATGGCTAAATATAACCCTGTGCATTCTGAATTGTCAGTACGATAGTAACCCTTACCACCAGCACATTCAAAGAATTATTTTTAAGTTACTAAACATGTGGGACCCTCTGGCTCAACCACACACAATTCACAAGTACCGTTTGTGAAACCCTGTGCAAAGGTGCACAAGATGCTCACTACACCTTAAAGAGCAAGTATCACTGCTCTAACACTATCACTTCATGTCTTAAAGACAGCCCATCTGCACCCCCTTGGCAAACAAAAAAGATTAGTTTGAAGTTTTGAATACCATCAAGATTCTAGGAGAGAATTAAAGTCTGGCAAGCTTCTCTGGTTTCTTAAGCCTTTGTTTAACACAGAAAACGTCTAACTGCATAATACATTAAACTACCTGAAAAGGCAACTGATATAGCTTCTGCAAACTAAAAAAAAATAATAATAAAAAAATAAATCAAAGAATCCCCAAACCAATCAGCTGTATCTGTCTAATGTACATCAGAACAAGATAACACATTTTCCAAACCCCTCTGTAGCAAATACATAATGTAGCGTGTTTTTCCTGGAGGAAAAAACAAAACAAAACCAAACCATACCAAAGTAGACTACAAAAAGAAAGTTCAGGCTAATTCAAAAGGACAAAACCACATTTAAGACACAGCAGTCAGAACAGTCCTTCTATTTAAGAAAGAATGATTTAAAACATTGGTAGTATTTTATGCAATTTAGATCTCATTCACAATGAGATATCGAGACTAGTCTTAGGGTTTCTGTTCATTTGAAATTTCTACTTCATGTCTAAAAATCAATCTTAATCGATTGATCAATTAAGAACTTTAAAGTCCCTTAATTATCTCATTTTCAGAGACAAGAAATTCTGGATACCTGATTATACTTCATCCCCAGTTACAGTACAAATCAGAAAATCAAAACTATTTAGATGTGTGAATAATACACCTAGTGAGAAGCTCAAGTCATTACATTCCCTTTGTTATGCTGGGATAAAGATTTCTTAAATGAAATTAAAAATGAAGTTGCATGTACAAGATGTTTAATAACATAGAATCTCTGTACAGAAAAAAATAATCAAATGCTGCAACAGTAAGTGGTATGAATTTTAAACATTTTAACCATTTTTAGCTATACCATTTGTGCCAGAAGGAATATTACAACATAACCATTTAATGACTAAAAATCTACCTACCATTGTAATAATGAGATCTGGAGCTCAGCGTGGTGCTCACCCAGACTAGCCACTTCATTATGTGGGATACCTGAGGAGCGTCATCTTTTAATCAACACATTTACACCACTTTCATAGCAACAGGAGCAAGTCCAGAAAACATCAGAGACAGAGAAGCAGGAAACAGATGTTTTTATGCTAGCCAGCATATCAAATTGCCAGCACGGCTGGCCTGCCAGCTGCCCACCC
Source organism: Burhinus bistriatus (assembly GCA_013397275.1). NCBI lineage: Eukaryota > Metazoa > Chordata > Aves > Charadriiformes > Burhinidae > Burhinus > Burhinus bistriatus. Next base: position 48,815 of record VYXH01007077.1, on the reverse strand, counting down.
CTGCTCTCCTGCAGGCCAACCAGCATGCATCAGCCTCCAGCTAGCCCACAGAAGTAAGAAAGCCAAGCTCACCTTGACAAAATGAACACCACACACTACTGTCAGTTTTGGCTGTTCTCTGGATACAAAACATAAGTTTTCAGGAACTTTGGTAAGATGGGCATTTAGGTGCTTTTGAAAGTTCAGCTATTAAGTGGAAAAGTGAGAACAAATTCACTGACCGATTCTAATCTCTCTGCAACTACAAACTTCATTAAAAGATAACTGGTCATTTAAATGCTTTATTTCTGCTCTTGCCTCTCAATATTACCGGAACCAGTCTCTGAAAACTGGAAGATACAACCTTACAGGAAAGAGCTACCCTGAATATGTAGCTGGGACAGTAAAGTAGTTTGATTAAACACACAGGGTACCCAAAGAGCTTAGTATTTGCAAGTCAATTCCACACTACTTCCACCTGCCTAACTGACAGAAAAAAAACGGCCCAGTTCCAACAGCTGGATTGGATTTAACTAATACCTCCCCTCTTGCATATGAGCATACCCTAGAGTATAGTTTAAATACTTTATAATGTAGGCGCGGATGCAATACAGTGAAAGGAGAAGGTGTTTGCATTGATGAAGTAAACACTGTTCTTCCCTAGAAATTGCTTTACTAGCCTTTTTTTCCTTATTCCTTTTCTGACACCTTTTAACAAGCATGAAACACTGCAATGCACATGAAAATGTAGAAGCCTCAGAGCTGGGCTGGTTCGGGGCAGGAAAAATAATTCAAATGCCTGTTTGTATACAATAGTTGAGATGATTAAGGTTGTCAGCTGCCTATCTTTGGTTAACATTAGAAGTTAAATATTCCATATTTGCTAGGAATATAACTTGTTACTATTTGTAAAGTTGAGGCTTAGACTGATGTTATTGTTCTACTTGTTCTCGTACAGCTTCAGTCAAAAACAAAGACACAAAGGGACACTGATAGAAGGTGATACTGCTGTTCTACCTGTTCACACTTTCAAAGTGCGTATAGCTTACTCCAAGAATTGCAAGCAAATCACAATACATGAAGGAAAAATTCTGGGACTACTGAATCGAAATTCTAGGACAGCATCATGATGGTCAGAATGCAACTACTTAATCACAACTGAAAGAACTAAAACCAATGACACTGTACACAACAATCCCCTCTATTTCTTTTGGACATGTAAAAAGATTTGACATCCATGCCAAACTAAACCAAATGTTTAGTCAAAATTAACTCTTCCTACTAGGTTTATTCCTTTAGTTACAAGCATCATAGATTACTACCCAGCCTTTCCCCCCGCCCCGCAGTGTATGTTCTAGGCAGACTCTTTCTTCCCCACACCCCATTTTGAGATTTACCTAATTACCAAGTACTCCCATAAAGCTCCAAATTGTCCTTCTAAGAAAAACAGTGATGTTTTTCAGTCATATAGACTACAAAGTTAGAACAGCTTCACCTCCGGCTTTGTTATCATAGCTCCATATTAAATTATGCTGACCCAGTTAGAAATGCAGGCAGGGGGCAATGGATTCCACAGTACAAGTAACAGATCTACCAAAGCAGCCGATTACAATGCGCCTGTACCCTGACCAGAGGCTCCAAGAGAGTTTTATTTCATTTGATTACTGTTTGACCCAAAAGGTATTTGCTCCTCTTTTAGGGACACATCCTATTATTTTGCAGAAAGTATTAGAACTTGGTTCAGATTCTCTGTGCACTGCAGAACCTTAATACTATAAAGATTCCTTTCTGCCTGTAACCTTTAACACAGTACTAGGTACATTAGGAGCAGAGTGCAGAATTTATGATACTGTATTTTATGCCATAATCTGTCTGGGACTTGTGTTCTTCAAGGTTAACAAGGGTCACTGAAGGAAAACTAGTTCTTTTGCAGTTGTAGCTGCCAAACTATTTTATTTTTAATCCCCAGTTTGGGGCCCCTAAAATGAATACCAGCTGCTTTTCATTAGCCAGTCTGTGGCAAGATAATTCAAGTATCTGAACCTGGCTAGTCTCAGCAAACTGGACGCATCAGATATCCACTGTGACTCTTTTACTTAGTGATGGGTAATGACTCACTGAAGTCAGACATGCATGCCAATATGGAAAGCCGCAAGCCTCCAATTACTGTTGCTCATGGTGCTGACTCACCTGAAAGCCCTATGGAAGCAGACAAAGCTGACCATTCACATTATCTACTTCTACTGCTCCAAAAGATCTTGGCAGAAAAGCAGTTGCTAAGTTTATTTCTTACCAGCTCTTTTGTAAGCATATTCTTCCAAGGTCCCAATATCCTCTCTGCATTTGTTTAACCTGCATACCGAGCTCCTACCAGCAACAAATTGAGATGTGAGCACTGGTGTTTTAATTTCTATATACCAATTACCCACTTTACAAGTACAGACATATCAAACAATCCTCAGGAGACTGGACCTGAAGCAATTTAGCTGGCTGCACTCAACACAAATTGCACCAACATTGAAGGACACAAAGCAGTCCAGAATACAATCAACATGTTATCGGCTGTTTTAACATAGAGTAAAAGAAGAGCTGGAATTCTCTATTCAACATCAAAACTCAACTTGGGGAAGGAAGACAATCTAATAGATTTCCAGTTACTGCAGTTGTGTGACTCAAGGACATTACACCTAGCCAAGTCTTACAGCACATCCATTCAGATATAGATCTTAACACTGTTAATCACACCTTTACTGATATCAAACCAAAGACCGCCATATAGGCTCCATCTGAAGTCAAACTGAAGTTTCCAGGCAATCCCACAGCACCTCAAGCTAACTCATGACCACGCAACAGTTGGTCTGTGCGAACAAACAGGCAGGCAGCAAGGATCATCAAATAATTCAAAGTATTCATTTTGTCCTGTGGTCCTAACAGGTCAAGGAACCTGATTACGTAGTGTTCCAAAAAGCGGTGGCAATGCAGCCACTGCTATCTCCACTTTGACAAGGGTGCACCTTGAAGAATTTAACTGTGGAATTTTGTCATTTATGCTACAGCCCAAAAGAAACTACTGGTCTGAAGGATACAAGTCCTTTTTTTCCTGTACTTTTTGAAAACAGAAGGGCATAGTGAATTTTACAATGATGCCAGCTCTACCTTATCTGAATACTGTGATATGCCAATTAGGCACCAAGAACAGTGGATAACCAAGATAACTTAATTGCAAGGGATTCCTACTCACACTTTTTTAAAAAATTACAAGATTAAGGCTTCTTGACGCACTCTAAATACATAAAAGGATTTGACATTTGGTACAGTTTCATGTTACAGGGATCTGCTTTTGCCAGTACACAAATTTCTATTCAGATGTGTGAACACTAAAAGGATACTTGTTATTTTCCTATATTGTCTGAACAGTGTAGCAGATGCTTTAGAATATCCTAGAAACAGAAGTTTATTCTGTCCTTGAGGGAGAACGAGTGAAGCATACATGACTCTTTGGTCTCTCCTAAGACATGACACTGCCTCTATCCTCTCCTAGAATTTCTAAGCAAGCATACCCCCATTCCCTTACCCAGGAGAGAAAGTACACCCACCTGTCTATTCAAGTAGAACAGTTGATTGTCATTGCAAAAGAGCAGGAGTCCCTTTCCTCTTCTATAATCTAGAAGACCCCCATTCAGAGGTATAGGTTCATTTTTTTCTAAGAGATGTTACCAGAAACCAAATCCACCACTTTTAATGCCATATTTCACAGCCAAAATACAGTCTTCACTTGTGTACAGGACATGAAAACAGAAAACAGCAAAGCAAAATTAGAATGACTGTTCGTGGTAACTAGGTGCAAACATCAGACCAGAATTTTGATCTTTAGATCAGCATAAAGACCTAAACAAACTCTCTTAAATATAAAAGCTTTTATAAAATTCTAGATAACCCCTTTCAAGAATCTAATTACAAAATGAAGTGTTTGGTCAGAAAGGCCTCACAGACTTCTGGGGCAAATGCCACAGAAGACCAGACGTTCTTAAGTTTGCCAAATATTTATACTAGTTTCCCCCAGGAGGAAAAAAAAAAAAAAAGAAAAAAAGAAAAAAAGAAAAAGAAAACCTACTAGGGTAAATACTAGCCAGATACCTTCTTGTGCAATGTATGTTTGAACAAAGACACTCCCTTTCCAGATACTTAAAGTCTTCAACTATAATATCGAAGTACCTCAGACAATCATTCTATGATATATTTATAAGCACCTCCTTGTGAAGTGAAGAAAAAAAAAAAAGTCCTGTATTCCACCTATAAAATGGGAAACAATAATTGCAATTTGCATACATTCACAGGGTGCCATGAAAAAAAAACAACAACAAATCAAGTCCCTAGAGAGCTAGTCTATATATTCAACCACAGTGAGCTTTTTTGGTATAGTATTACATGGCTCAAATGAAATCAGATTTTTTTTTTTTCTATTTTTTTAAAGATATAATCAAAAGGCAAAAATAAAAAAAAGATTAAACATGTGCTAGCTGCCTAATTAAATCTATGAAGAGATCATTCTGCTCAAGATGCAAGAGAAAACAACAAACCCAGCTGATAACCCAGGAAGAAGATAGAGTGTTAGGAACTAGAAAACACACTCCAGCAACATCCCATGATCTTTTATGAACCCTGTCAGCAAGCCTTCTTATTTAATCATTTCAGTATCATGAATTCTAGATGCTTCTACCTCTCCTTTTCTGTTGTTGAACATTTTGGGTATCGTACTCTTCTCCTTGACGATACCTTCAGTTTCTAAATATTCCAATTTCAACGTCCTTCCATAAAAAGGGTATCAGCTAGCCCTAAGAAGTTGCTTAGATCACCAGAAGTGCTTTGGTTTTGATGGACAAGGACCAATACAAAACTCCTTCAAACCTCACAGCTACAGTGCCCACCAAAACACAGGTTAAACTGAGCACAGAGGTATAGTGGGCCATACCCCTACAGGCAATGGGCATGGGAAGAGGGTACTGACAGATTCTGAACTGCTGCTGGCAGCTCGTGATGCTCAAAGGCACTATTACATTGACTGCCTGTGTCAGAGCTCCTTAAATGTCTTTTCTTGTCTGGAAGGTTGCTCTTCACTGCTGTTTGTTGTGTTATGAACATTACCCATTACCAGTCTACATGCTTCTTGCACGCCTGACGAACATTGGTTAACAGGATCCTGCTGACTCCTAGCAGGGCGCTCTCCTTTCAGGATTCTCTCTTGATGTGGAAAGCCTTCTATATCTGGCTGCAAGTCACATTTCTGGTACAGAGGAATCGCTACCACTGACTTTGCATCTAACATTTGCGTGCATGAAAAGAAGCAAGAGACGCTGATGCCAAAAAGCTGCATGCAAAGACAGTATCTGCTGCTTAGGGTGACCTTAGCTTACCTGGAAGAGAGCTACAATGTCTCTCTGCATAATTTCATCAACTTTCTGACACTGCAATTGACTAAAAAAAGGCAAGGACTAGGACATTCTGAGAACTGCAAACCTGAAATCTCATGCTGCACCTGGCCAGGAATCCCTTATCGCGCCTCTGAAAACCTGGCCACAAGTCACCCTAGCACCCTGTCTGACCACCTTCTAACCACCTTCTCCTCATGCAAACAAGCTTTGACTATGTTCCACACCAGCAAGTTTGCAATGGGGCTTGGGCGCTCATTAAAATACATCTCCATCAGGGCTAACAAGTCAAACTATGAGGAAGCTGTTTCTCCAAGTTGATTTTGCAAATCACCTATTCCATCATGACCTCCAAAGTCCACCTGTTACTGAATCTGACAATAACCAAGGTTAAAAACACACAAGAAGAGATGCTCAGATGGTCAGACATGACAGAATATGGGGGGGGTAAGGTAATTCAGTAATAGGTGTTTGAATGGGGAAGACACTAATTTTATGTCATGTTCTGCAGCCATTCATACAGTATATATTCCTATTTTGTACTTGCTGCATTTATTAAACACACACACAATCAAGTTTAAAACTGACTGTAACGTTTGCTTAATCTGAGAGAGCAGACAAGTGTCAGCTGACCCAGAAAAAACAATATGGAGCTTCTCCAGCAGATTTAATGGTGTCAGTCTGAGTGTGAAAGGATAACAAACCAACAGGTAAGTACCACTAGACAAGGTATACCTCCTTGCCTTCACACTGACCTCTTTGAGCCAGCGCTGGTCCTTCCCAGATATGAAGGGCTGGCTCGGGAAGCTAAGGGAGCAGAAAATTAAAGAAACGTGAAGAGCTTTGCAACTAGTTCACTCCAAGGCACAGCCAGTTCTGATGCAGGCCTAACTTTCTGGAAGAAACTAGCTCTTTTTACTACCCGTGTCAAATTTTGTGAAATGGAATGTAAAGCCCACAGCTTCTACTATTACAGAATTAATCAGGAACACCAATTCAGTATCAGAGTTTCATGCTGCTGGGTATTTTGGAAACAACTGATAAACCCTATTCTTGGAAAATATATAGGTTTTACATTTCTTTTTCATGTCAAGTCAGTTCATTTGGCAGTTTGTCTTAACTACTTGATGACGTGCCCCATCAGCTTCAACCAGTTCATTGCCTCTTCTGGCCTAATCTTATAAATTAAGATGCCTCATTCCACTTCCAGGCCCCCAAAAATACAAATCTGATCACTGACTTGTAGCTGGTACATCGTCCAAATCACTGTCTTTTCAGATAACACAGTTTTAGAGGACAAAATGTCCTGCCTGGATTTGTGCTGGAACTGCACAAATATTATGAAAACCTCAAAGAACTTATGTAAAAATAGCTAAAAAGAGCTCTTAAAACTAGTATGACAGTTACGCTGCTACCAACTTTGACAGTTTACAAGTTAAAAATCAATCCTTTAATAGAAGCAGCTTTGGAGATACCAGTGCAACTGCTGTAGTGTTACAAACACACAAGAATGCAGAAAAACAGATTCTGTAATTACAGGAACATTCGCTAAGGCTTGGTATATCATAACAACAAACAGCAATAATTGGGCCTCAATACAACAAGCACAGATACCAATCAGCTTATGAAGATTATGTTCATCATGAGATGCCATCTCCAAATTGTTTTCTCCACACGTGTTTCTGAAGTAAACTATGACTTCCTAAGGTATCTGTGTCTTTAAACATTTTAAAATGCAATGCATTTAATTGATTTTTGAACCTCACACAGAAAAACATAGGACAGTATATCTAAGTGGACCTATCAGTTGTTTGTTTTCTGCCAAGAGTCTCAAACATTTCACAGCACTGTACTACTTGCAGACTATGAAGTTTGGAGAATTGTGTAGCAATAGCAATCAAGGAGGCTTCCCACATCTACCTCTTACTTCCTACCCATGTAATTCTTTCCAAGGTACAAACATGTACACCTGTATTCTGCCAAGAGGATACTGACCTGAAAGGGCAATAAAGAAGCTGCAGGAGTCAGAGCTTAGAAACTCTGCATGAGAGTACTGGATCTTATATTAAATCCAGTTCCCAACAGCTAGCTACCTGACAACTGTGTTTTCGCTTAAACTACTGAGATTCACCAAGCCAATGTGGCTATTAAGACAGTGGGTCCACAGTACCTTAAACCAACCTAAATCAGTTGTTACAACCCTACTCCCCCACAGCCCTTCTTTTGCCAGCATCCATTCCTGCGACAGCGAAGTCACAGGCAGAAAGCTGATAAATCTGTAAAGCGAGCTTGTGAAAGAAACTGGATTGTTGCAAAGTAGCTGGGAGTAACAGGCTTTCTGGGATTGCTACAAGCCTTATTTGTTTCATGCAGTGTCTGAGGGGAGCACAAGGAGACAGCAAAAACACTAATCAGTGCACAGAACAGCATCAAGAAATGAGCTGGTAGCAGCATGTCTGGTCATTCGGTAACACTGGGCAGCTATGGTACCTGCACTGCAACAAGCCTTTGACATTTGACAGGAACATCGCTTTAAGTCAACCTATACCTTTCTCAGATGCCCAGAGACTGTACAAATTTGGCCTCCCCAGAATAGAATTTCTCTGCTTGCAAAAAAATTCATGGCAACATGACAGAAAAATGTGAATAAATTCAAGCATCCTCAAGAACTAGATCCACACTGTTAGCAAAGCAGCAACAGTAAGTACACTGAAGCTGCCAGGGCTGATGATGGAGATCTGGGCTAATCTCAGTTTCTTCCTCCATCTCATCTGGGGTCAGGATGTTGAAGGTACAGAATAAAAATGGATCCTTCAAAGTCCCTGGACCCAAAGGTGATACAATTGCCCCCAAAAAACAGTAAGTGGGGAAAACACATCAGTGGCCAGGACCTCTGAATCTTAAAATCAAATAGAGCAGCAGCAGATGAAAGATGACAGAGGGGCTATGCCTCCTTTTACCAAACAATCTTAAACAAATTTCAGGAGGTTAATCCTATGGCCTAACCAACAGAAGTTCTTGAACTTCTGTTCTTTTAACTTATGATTAGGGGTATGACAAGCATACAAAAAGTAAATTTTAATCCCAGTCATTGAAGTGTTTTTACAGAAAGTTATTTAGGTTATAATGCACTAAACTCCTCTCTAGTTGTTGGGTTGTTTTTTTTTTTGTAATGAGCGCATATGGAGCTTTACTTTTGACGCAGTATGCGTTTTGCTAATTACATGACCACATAGTCTCATTGCACCACACACAAAAGTAACAGTAAGTCATGCAGACAGCCCTACAAATTACATCTCCGTTTATCAAGATTTTTTCCTCAGTTTTAGTCATGGATGCTGGCTAATCCTGACAAAAAGAAATGGGCTGAATTGTCTGATCTATCGCCGTAAACATCAGAACAGTGACCCAACATATGGGTGCCTGCTATTGTAATAAAGAATAAGTAACATTTCTGGTCCAAAAAGGTGCAGAAGTAAAAAAGTCTAAGAAGGATGTTACTAGGCAAAGAATGGAGCTGAAGAACTGCAAATGGAAAAATCAGAAGGTTCAAATTAGGTTTTCTAAAAGCTTGTTTAGCTTAGATGTCAATATAAACAAATAAACACAGCAGTTACAAGGGCATTATGAATTAAGTGTTGCAACTGTTTAATCTTGTCCTGTAAAGCCTCAATTGTATAGGAATAATCAGTACCATACTTTTAGAAGAAACCCACTGACATTTAAGACTACATGCCTATGATCAACACAGGAAAGCTTTCTGCTCATATACGGGACAATTTAAAAAGCCCTTTTCACATCTCTGAAGAATATGAAATTGAGAAGGTTGAGAGGAGAAACTGTTCTGGTAGTTGTTCAGCCAGATGAAGCCACTAGTGTCTTGGCTCCTTATCGCTCAGCTCTGCAGGTTCAGGTTAGCTCTCTCTGCTGCTAATCACATGTCAGTACCTATAAAAATAGAAGAGTCTCACTAATAAAAGCAAGAACACAAACTCATATTAAGTAAGTAATGCTTTGTTTCTGGTGTTTCATTTTGCTATTATCCCTTCTGAGGGCTAAATACTTTTTGGAAGTATTAATACCTCAAAATCAAAATTCCAGTTCCATATAGACAACTCTACCTCCTTAACAGAGGAAGCCCACAAAAAGGTAAGAAACTTCCACTCAAACCTGAAACTAGGAAAAGTAGAGCGAACCTGTGCAGGTCAAGGATTCACAACTTTGACTTCTGCTCAACAGATCTGTTTCTTTGCTCTCTGAAAAGGAGCACAGTGAGAAGCTGCATGGGGTACTGAGGTCTGTCTTAACATAAAACAAAAGTAACTTACTCATCTTTTGTTTCCCTTAAGTTGCATTAACAAAAAGCAAAGACAATTATATGGCCTAGCAAACCCAGTAATAAAATATGAGTTAACTACAAATTAAAGGAATAAGTATTTTAGTCTGCCAGAAGAGTCTGTACCCAGAGGGGATCAATAATAACTCATCAGTATTTATTAGAAGCCAAAGGAATACTACTAAAGAATGTATTCAAGCCTGATGAGTTCAAAGGCAGTGACTGTCTCCAGGCAGAAGGTGACTCAAACACCGCTGTTTTCAAACTGAACATGAGAGCGTACTGCTGTGAATATTTTAGATTTTCCAAAGGATATAATCTAGATATCAGACCATGATTTATTCCTCCGTCATCCTAACCACTTATTTGCTCATCGGTGGAATTTGACAAAATGTGTGGATGCAGGTCAATGCCAATGACAGCACTGATGCCTCCCGGTTTCCAAAGTTATGTACAGAACATTGGAGGCAGGATCTGTATGTAAAACTCCTTTTTGCAGCACAGGGACCAAACCAAGTGTATTTAATAGCTGACAGTTGGGAAATATGTATAATATTTAATTTAGAAAAAAACATTTTGTGGAGAACTGATAGCTTTCACTAAATACAAACAAACCGTGCAACCAGCAGGCCAGTCTGTGTAGCAGTATCTCAAGAGAAGCACAGTAGGTAATGGCAATTATATAGCACTGCTGAGCTTCTTCACTCTCCACCATAAACTTAACTTACATTGATTTACTTCTAGAGACTTAAGTTAGGTAAAGTTTACTTAGAGGGTACTTCTAACATGAACTTTTAAATAAGCACCATGATCAGAAAAGAGTCAAAAAAGAGGCCCAGTAGAAAATTTCAGACATTTAATACAAATTGTTTTGAAAGACACTGACACATTTCTAATCTTTACAGTCCTTTAAATGACTCTAAATTTAATTTTAGCATATCTCCATGGGTATACAACTTTTACATACTTTTGTGTTCCATCTATTTGTTGCCCTAAAAAGAAAGATGCTTCTTAGATTTTAACTCTTCTTAAAAGCATGGATGAAAGCTTTAACCACGTTAACATTGTTGGAGCTATGTGCCACAGTCTCAGGCTCAGCTACAGAAGGAAGCCTGTCCGCACACTGGAAGATAACCCTAGAGGATAGATTTCTCCGTAACAGCAAATACCCTATTCCAAAATAATTACTCCCCTTCAGGAAGAAATGAGAGCTAAGCTACCTTAGCTAGTCTGGTATAACTAATTCCAGTAAAGCTTAGGCAGTCAATTTCCTTCTTCCCCCACATAGAGGCAGATATTTAATTCCCCTAGTCTCAGGCATGCTATAATATAAGCAAGTATGGATGACAGATCAGTTCACACTAGGCATGAACATACCTAACCTTTCCCTGTTTAGAGCTCTGATGGATTCAGGCCAGTGACTGAGAAAACAGCAACAAAGCCAGTAACCAATACGGGGAGATGAGACAAGGACAAAATGAATGAGGAGCAGCAGGAAGAGTCTCACTGGATGAGAAGGGGAACAAGAAACCCACCACGCCTCCTCCTCACCCTGAAAAGCAACTGCTAAACAGAAGGATGGGCAATTTTTAGTTACTTTCTAACATTTACTAATGTTAGCCAGAAGTGCTGAAGTTATCATACTCTTTACATACAATATTTTCTGTGAGACAGATTCACTGTCACTAAGTTCAACAAAAATTAAGATAAAGATTAGTTTACACCGTGAATGTCATCTTAAAGACATTGCTGCTGCTAAGCCTGACCTGCATAAAATTGTCTCCACCCAAACAATAGCAGCAGAGGTGTGAATTCTGCTAAGATACACAACGTGCTTTCAAAGGACTAAAATTCCAGCCCTACTGATTACAGAAATTAATTTAAGTGATAAAATCAACAGAAGCATGGAAAAGACCCTCAGGCGAAGTTAAAGTAACGTGACACATATTTAGGTTTTCACTCTAACGAATCCTAATCCGATTTCAATCCTTGTCTGATTTCAGAACAGCTCCCTCCTCCTTCCTTTCCTATTACAGAACCTTAACACGAAATTTGGGATTTCCTCCCTTTTCAATCGCGACTAGAACTGAGGATGTCCCCGATAATAACACACAGATTCAGAAGACCTTCGGAATACCTCCAGGGAATAAGCTTCTAATCACCCAGCGTCTCAAATTCGGGGGACTAAACTACTACCCCATTAGCCTTAGTAAGCACCAGACTCCTTCCCGATTTAGATGGAGACGCCCAGCAGACGATTACTTATGTGCCTACCGGCATTCAAAGGAAGAGAAGGAGAAAAAAAA
>VYXH01007077.1:22830-35044 GCA_013397275.1 Burhinus bistriatus | reverse complement strand
TTAGTGCAGCTGTGGTGGTAGTTGCATACGCTGCAAACAGGCCCAGGACCTCCAGATCAATAGTAGCCTGGGCACAGCAGGGTGGGTCAAACACAGCACCTCAAAGACATACCTAGTATTTCCAGGCTAGAAAAGTGGCCGTGTGGGGGTGATGATGTAAGGTAATTGTAGATCGTGGGAAGCAGTGTTCTAACACTTTCCATAAAGTACAGTATTATTTCTTTGGAAGAAAAGTATCCAAGAAAACCAAAACCCCAAAATAACAAAAACATGTTAATGTTCATATCTCGCTCATCTTATACCACATGAGGTTCTGCAGCAGACCCTTATAGCTATATATAAGCTTTTCACAGACCTCTTTCAGAGTCTCTCCCTCTAATTGACAGCTCGGCTTTTTAATTGCCTTCCCCCAGCCCCTCTTTATATCATCCAAATGACTGTAACTTGTAACTCACAGTTCTGGCAAAACAAGGCTTGCAGCCTGATGGGGATGAATAAAAATCTGGAAGACTAATGCTCTTCTTCACTGTCGTTCAGCTGCGTGCCAAATGTTCTTATCTGAGGGATCTATGTAGCATTTCCATCCCTCTCGTATCCAAGTAGTTTCGGCTCCCAATGCACTTTCCTCCCTGCCTTTTCCCCATGGCTTTGTCTGGGTGTGCTGCGCCATTATTGCTAGCAATGGAAGAGAAGAAGGAGCCAGAAGCCCGCAAAGCCCAAATGGTATGACTGATGTGACTGATGTTTGTCAAGAGATGTCAGAGATGGCTTCTGGGCTCTGGCACTTGCTCTTTTGAAGAAGAATTGGATCCAGCTGTCCAGCTGTCTTCAAGAGAGCTGCTAAAGCAGATTCAGTAGCTGAGAACTTTGTTTTACCTGCCAAGGAAGGTGGCCATAGCTGCCAGCTGTGGCTTGCTCAGGCCTGCTAGGACATCAGAGCAATGCCAAACCAATCCCCGCCAGGCAGGGACGTTGCAGTTCTCCTCTGGAGGAGCTGCCCACCTTTACCACGAACAAAAGAGCTTTGTTCAGCTCCATCCAGCGTAATCTGTGAGGTAAAAGCAGAACCTGCAAATAAAAAATGGAGTGTCTCCAGACTGGGACAACTCAATTTACCAATCCATAAATCTATACCCATTCCACTAGATAGGATTTATAGATACAACAGTGGTGATGTCTTTTCTTTCCCAGTTTTTCCTATCCATGATATAAGCCTTTCAGAGTTTCTATAGTGCATTTCATTAGTCTTAGTAGACACTCAGGAATTGAACGCCTCTTAGACAGAGCTACATGGAAGTTTGATTAGTTTTACTGCCTAAATAAAGCTTCTTGCTGGAGATCTTGATGACACAATTAAACTTGCATGTACTCAGAGAGAAAACATTTCGATGTAGTTAAGCAAATACTACTTTTTGGCACTGTAATTAACAGACACTACAAAAATACAAGGAATGAGTACTTTGCTACTTTGAAAACTGAACGAACCATGTGGTTCAGGGTGGCCATTCTTCCTCACCGTACGAGCTTTATATCGACATGTTCTTGTTGCCAAGACCTGCAAGATACATGTCAGGGCTGTGAGCACACTAATAGGATTTACTGGCCCTGGGCAGCCACCCCATACTCCATTTCAGCCCCCTGCCCCAGCAACGCTGCAGTGGTGCCAGTCTCCATCTCCACTGCAGCCCTGGCCCAGATGCCCAGGCTGATGTCCTGGCTGGGCTAAAATGGGGCTCCTGGGTGAAGGGAAGGGGAGGAAAAGAGGCTGGTTAGGGCCAGCAAGGTCTGTGGGTGCCTTCAGTGCCCCAACAACATAAACTTCATAGCTTAAAAAGCTATGGGGAGGAAAGATCTTTCATAATTCAAAGATGTGGGACACTAACAACTCTTTAGGTGTCCCATTACTGAACAGTGTTGAGCTGTGCTTGTTTCTGGGATGATCTATTGGCTTCAGCAAAACAAAATGAAACCAGCAGGTGATATTGCCATATTTTGGGAAGTCCACATGATCAGCACAGGACCCCATCTACAGCTCCAGAGTCAGAGGCCACTCACCCCATGGTAGCTGGTCACTTGCTCTTTTGCAGTTAGTGATTTTGTCTATATCCACCAGTCAATACAGCTTCAAGAAAACCAGCATGTAAAAGGAATCTAATGAACCTGACTCATGTTCTTGCTGGCAGTCCCTCCAAGAAGGACTGGCGAGATTTAGGTGCAGGGCTTTAAGATGCTACCTGTTGTCAGTCCCACCCTGCTAGTGGATTTTAGAAGGCGAGGTGGGAGAGGCAAATAAAACATGTGTGAGCTCCTCAGTCTCTCTGTTCACAGCCATAAGCAGCTGAAGCCAAGACTTGTGGGCTGGAGGAGGTGTGGATGCCTCCTGCTGCAGGAGGCAGAGGAGTGGGGCAGCTGACAAGGTGGTATCATCTTAAACCACTGCTGCTGACTTGGCTATAGACCACCTGTAAAGAACAGTCTGTAAAATCATGCCACGTGTAATCACAGAAAGGTACAAGGACAGTTATTTAAGCTTTTAAGTGGATCTAAACCACTCATGAGTCTCGCATCTTGCTTGCCCATCTCAAAATGGGATGCCTAAGCATCTCTGACAGCTGTAACCGTGTAGTGCCATTGGCACAGTGGAGCGAGAGAAAGCTTGTCCCTGCAACATTTGCCACTATTCTATGTGTACTCTAACTCCCAGCAGACGTTAACTTTCAGGCCTTGCTTTCTCGTGTCTGTTAGAGGCAGTGTGACTGGCACAGGCTCAGACACGCGTGTGGCCCGGGTCCCTGCCCGCTTCATTTGCAGCTGTCCCCACTGTACGTACAGCTCTCCAGCAACTGGCTGAGCAGCATCTCATGGGGTGTTGCTCTCTGACAAAAAGGGATGAGTAATGCATGAAGAAAACTAAGGCAAAGTCCCCTACAAACAATGCCTTTGACACTCGTTTTCCTTTAAGATACCTGTATCATTTCAGTGAGACTACTAATGCATGTTTGCAGTTCTTTCCATCACTGAAGTAAAAATTTATCTTCACAGGAAAAGAGTTATGCTCTTACCTCATGGTAACTAAGGCTTAGTAATGAATGTGAGGTAAATCCTGGTAAAGACTCCAGCTTTGTCAAGGCTACCATCAAATACTGTGGATGCAAAGAGGTAACATGCACTCAGGGAGAGACGAGATAGGTCCACTGAAGAGAAGTGCATGGAAAGTTGCTGTGTACAAAGATCCACACCCAGGTCAGGAAACCCGTAATCTGAAACAGTTGAAAGCTGGGAAAGTGTTGGGGGAAGGATCACATGTTTTTTGCTGTTCTTATGCTTTTTCTAAGACATCTGTTTACTGGTGGCTGTTGGAGGTGCGATACTGAAAAACACGGCTTTTGGTCTGACCCAGAATAGTCCTTATATTTACACCAGCAAGTTAGTGCTCAGTGAATCATATCACTATGAATTTGGCACCTGAATACTCTCAGGGTACACTGTTGTCCGTCATTTTCGAAGTAGTAGGTTATGGGTGTCATCATGCTGTCCCGTTACTACTTCGCCCCTTTCACGCCAAGGTCCAGGTTCTCCAGCCACCCACACTGGAGGCAGATTACCTTGTGCCAGACTCCAGTCTGGGGTGAAACCCCCATGGGTGTCTTTTTTTGGCAGAAAACTCCACCCACAGGCTAGGATGGTGCAAACAAGGAATCCCTGCCCTGGCTACAATGGGGATATGTATCTCATAAAATTTGGCTTTTCCCAGTCCTTCAGCAGTGTCTCAATGGACCTGGCAGTCTTTAATACCTTTCTGCAGTGGTACATCATACCCTGCTTCCCATAGACAGCACAGTCAATGGCACTTTGCCAGAACAGGGCTGTCAGGAGGTGTGTGGACTGGTACAGGGCTCAGGGAAATGAGCACCCTCCCAAGTACATCTGTGCCAGGACCAGTCCCGGAGAGCTGCCCTTGCTGCTGGGAGAAGTTGCTTCTGGGGGCAACACAAAGAGTTTGTGAAGGAGCTGGCGTGAGGCTGGCCTTGGAAGAACCAGTGGACAGCCCAGGGTTGGGATTCATAAATGCCTTGTTATCTGCAGACCAGGAACAGAAGCATTGAGGGAGTAGCTGGCTGGTCTGCTAGTGTTTCCAGATTCTGGGGGACATTGTTAGTGAAGGAGGAACTTTAAAATCTCTAGTTATTCATAGGCCCTTTGTGTTTAGTCTGAGCCAAGTTACTATCTCGGCATCTTTGTCCACACTTTGACTGGGAGGAGAATTAGAGGAAGCTCCTTCTGGGACAGAGCATCACTTTTCTCCTCCGCTATTCTCACAAGAAACCCCAGAGTAAGTACACACTGGTTCTTCATCTTCTGCTCTTTCCCACTGTCAGGCAGCTCCATACGAGAAGGTGAGCTGGGGTTGAGGGTGACAGCAAGGTGGGCATGCGGTAGGAGCTTCATGAACAAGGGTCTGCTGCCACAGTACCCAAGCAAGAAGAGCATGGTTGGGTGATGGTAGCTGAGGTCAGTCAAAAGCTCAATCACCAGACAAGACCATAGTGATGAGGCAGGTCCCAGGTCACGTCAGGGTCCAGACTAGTGGGTTATATGGCCAGGTACAGGCATAGCTGCAAGTGTAGCTCAGGCAGACGCTAAGGGCAAGAGCCCTGCTTAAAAGCAGTTCCCAAGATAAGGGGAGCGAGTTCCTGCCGAGTCTCCTCACAGCTTGTTCTCAAACAGCTCTTTGATTCAAGGCCAGCCAGCTGCACTGTCAAAGCTGGCCCAGGGCCCAGGCAGCCCAAGCCCCAGGAGGAGGGGGATGTGCTCAGCGCCCGGGCACCCACCTGGAGCTGAAGACATCCCTTTCTCCTGATGTCTGAGCTCCAGGCTGCCACAGAACCAGAAGGGTCACAGAGACTTACACCAAGGCCTGGACAGCTTTCCCAAATTTAAGGCAGATGGTGATCAGGAGCCAGAATGCCATCCTGCCCAGAGCTTCCATCCAAGCAAAGCTCCTGAGATACTGTTTGCATATCCATGAGTTCACCAGCCTCCTAAGCTTTGGCCTTGGGATGAAGGTGCTGAGGAGGCTGGGCTGGGCTGGGCCATGAAAGGCAAAACCTGATGGGCTCACTTGTTTTCCTGGTAAGAACAGCTCCGGGTGGTCTGCTCCTTGTCCCAGAGCCTTTGGCACAGGCAGCCTGGCGATGCACCGGTTGAAGCCCAGGAGCCAAACAGGACCAGGAAACCCCTGACGCAGACTACTCTGCGCCTGAAGGAGACAGCAAAGGGATGCAGTTTACAGGAAAGGTCCCTGAGGACCCGGGAGTGACTGTCCGCAGGATGGCTCTCTTAATTTATATTTCAAAGTGGATAATTTAATTGGCATAATTGGGAGTTTTCTTTCTTCTCTTCATTATGGATGCACGGTGTACAGTATTAGAGACAGCGAGAGGGAAGCACGTCTGGGAGGGAGATAACTGCAGAAGTGGTCTGCAACCAGGTAAATAATGTCATCCTATTTGGGAAACTGCAGGGGTAAAAAAGATCTCCCCTTTTAAATGTGCTAGTCACAGGGTATGGGGTACCACATTCCTCACCTTCTGGAGCAGGAGACGATTACTTCTGTGTCATGGCAAAGAGGAGTGGAGAGTCAATGCTCCTGAGTTATATCCTTGGTGGTGTAAGTCCATGTGTTACGACCCTGGGGGCGTGGTGCAGGTAGCCCTGTGTCAACTGTGTGATCATGTGTGGCTTCCCAGGTGTCCCTCCTGGCCAGTGAACCAGGCCCATCAGCCATGGCAGTGCCAGGCTGTACTGATGCCACCAGGGGAACCCCGTCTTGGTGCATCCTCTAGGCAAAAGGAATCTTCAAAGCCCTCGTGCAAACTGTGGAGACTGTGGCAAGGCAGAGGGTGTCACAGCGGGCAAGGGAAGGCCTGTCTTTGGAACCCTGGGACTCAGAGTTAGCCACCAAAATCCCCCTGTACTCCATACTGCAAGAGTCATGGGCCCAGCTGAAGGTTGCTGCTCCCCATCTATGAGGAGGTGGCCATTGGGCCCATGGGGACAACTGTCATCAGCCACAGTGCATATTTCAGCCTGTGAGCTCTAGCATGAGGATGATCCACCTGCTACAAACCATCTGGCCTCACCTTGAAGACTGTGGGTGAGCTTGGGGCAATCTTCTGTGGTCAGACCTCATCAACATCACTTGCAGCAGGGTGATAGTACTGCACATTTCGGTGTGGTCACAGTGTGTGCATGAGATGGACCATGTGAAGCTGGGTGTGCTGGCCAGGCTTGGTATTGGTGAAGTTCAGCGGTGGATGGGCAGCTCTGCTGTCACAACCTACTCTCCTGCCAGCTGCCAGGACCTGTGCCCATGGCCTGTCTTCCTCAGAGGTATTGAAGCTCCTGCAAACCAGCCTGTACACCCAGCTCAGGGCTACAGTTGGACTACGAATCATGAGAGAAACCTGGTTGGTCTCCCAAAGGCAATACACAAAGAACAACCTCATTTTAATGAACACTTAAAGTGTCACTGGAGCACTAGTGGTCTGCCAGGTCAGGCCTTAGCTTGCAAACTCCCTTGTGCTGACAGCCCCAAGCAATGAGAGTTTTGATGCACATTACACAATTCTTTATATTTTAGCAACATATGGGAAGAAGATGGCTTTTCTGTTGTAGCCTCTGTTTTGGTGGCACTGGAGGATCACTTCTGAATCACTTCTGAAGTAACCAAACTGCAGGTTTGGAGCTCTGTGGTTAGACTGATCTTCATCACCTCCAAATCATAATACGAAGCCATGCTAAAAGCCCCATATACTGCCAGATTCCTAAACACCGTGGTGCTGTGACACTGCTGTTTTGAGCAGGTACTGAGTGATATATATTAACTGACACATGTTAATGTCCATGGATGGATGGAGAAGTGGTGGTTTGATCCACCATAGCCAGATGTATTTAGCTAGCACAGATGTGAATAGCCAGCACGTTACCATCTGTATTGGGTTGGCATGGCAAGATTCTGGTAGCCGGGGGGCTAAAGGGGTGGCTCCTGTGAGAAGCTGCTAGAAGCTTCCCCTGTGTCCAACAGAGCCAATGCCAGGTGGCTCCAAGACAGACCCACCGCTGGCCAAGGCCGAGCCCAACAGCAATGGTGGTAGCGCTTCTGGGATAACATATTTAAGAAGGGGGAAAAACTGCTGGGCAACAGCAGCTGGAAGAGAGGAGTGAGAATATGTGAGAGCAACAGCCCTGCAGACACCAAAGTCAGTGAAGAAGGAGGGGGAGGAGGTGCTCCAGATGCCAGAGCAGAGATTCCCCTGTGACCCGTAGTGAAGACCATGGTGAGACAGGTTGTCCCCCTGCAGCCCATGGAGGTTAATGGCGGAGCAGATATCCACCTGCAGCCCATGGAGGACCCCACGCCAGAGCAGGTGGATGCGCCCAAAGGAGGCTGTGACCCCGTGGGAAGCCTGCACTGGAGGAGGCTTCTGGCAGGACTTGTGGCTCTGTGGAGAGAGGAGCCCACGCTGGAGTGGGTTTGGTGGCAGGACTTGTGACCCGACGGGGGACCCCAACTGGAGCAGTGTGTTCCTGAAGGACTGCACCCCATGGAAAGGACCCACACTGGAGCAGTTTGTGAAGAACTGTAGCCCCTGGGAAGGACTCATGTTGGAGAAGTTCATGGAGGAGTGTCTCCCATGGGAGGGACCCCACACTGGTGCACGGGAAGAGTGTGAGGAGTCCTCCCCCTGAGGAGGAAGAAGCAGCAGAGACAATGTGTGATGAACTGACCGCAACCCCCATTCCCCATCCCCCTGCACCACTCAGGGGAAAGAGAGAGAGAAATTGGGAGTAAAGTTGAGCCCAGGAAGAGGGAGAGAGGGTTGGGGGGAAGGTGTTTTAGGATTTGGTTTTATTTCTCATTATCCTACTCTGATTTGGTTTGCAATAAATTAAATTAATTTCCCCGAATTGAGTCTGTTTTGCCCGTGATGGTAATTGGTGATCTCCCTGTCCTTATCTCCACCCACAAGCCTTTTGTCATATTTTTCTCCCTCTGTCCTGTTGAGAAGGGGGAGTGGTAAAGCAGTTTTGGTGGGCACCTGGTGTTCAGCCAGGGTCAACCCACCACACCATCACAAAGCACAATGACCCTTTTCAGATTTTGGCATGTGTTAGCAATACACTTTTTTTTCGTAAACACAGTTGCTGGGAGCTGCAGGACTTACACCTGCACTGCAGAAAACAGGCATTTTTTTAGCAGAAGTATCTCAAAGTGGAATTGCAGTGCCACCGAAGTATCTTTAGTGCTCACATTGTTAAAGGTTATCAGGAGCCTTTGCTTGGGTTTGATCTGATTTCACTAACTCAGATTAAGGACTTTTTGTATAAGCAAGGAAATTTAGTGCAAATTATGACAGACAAGGCAAAGATTTACTGAGGTAAGTCTGAGGGGCCTTCTGCTTCGTCCCACTTTCTTCGGTCCCAGCAATGCAACATGCATTTCCACACTGTGTGCACGTTGTGCAACCAGCATCTCCCCGCACCCACCCAGAGCAGGCTGTCTCCATCCCTGGCTAATGCAGCTCTGATTACAGCATCCTTACAAAGGCGGATTTTCTTTCGTGTTCTCACATCCAAGTATTAACCTGCCCTGACATCGCTTCATTTGCCAGAGCTGATAGCACAGCCTGAGATCGCTTCGCTGCAGAGATTACACAGAAGTACAGGCAGATTTCAGTAACTGCTGTTCTGCAAAACAAGTTTTAGTTTCTACTCCGGTATAAGTTTTTATATACGTATATATATATATATAATATATATCTTTGTCTGTATAATAGCTTGTCTTGCTGCAGATAAGAAAGTCACAGGTGCGGAGCTATGTGAATCTGGAACAAGACACACCTCCGTTTGTGTGCCTCAATGGAAGAAAATTCAAGTGTAGTTATTATTCAAGGCCAGGTTGGATGGGACTTTGAGCAACCAGGTCTAGTGGGAGGTGTCCCTGCCCATGGCAGAGGGCTTGGAACTAGATGATCTTTAAGGTCCCTTCCAACCTAAACCATTCTATGATTCTATGATTCCATGCTTCTGGTACTGACACAGACCCACTACAGCTGGCTACTGCCACCATTTCCTGCTCATTTGAGGAGATTTTCTGCATATTTAAAGCCTGCAAATAATTATACATTTGGTACCAGGCTGTTATGAACAACATCTTGTTTCTGTAACTTCAATTTGTAAGGAGTCACCCAAGCAGTGAGTCCCCACACTTACACATTGAAGTTGGTTTCACATGATTATTGGCATAAATGGCAATTTTATTTTAAAACCTCCTGTGATCTGATCTCAGGATCTATTTGGATCTTCAGTCCCCATGGCAATAGCTTCTCAAATCCTGAAAATAACAATGTGCACAGCTATTTTGACTGAATAAACCAGACGCCACACATGCGTAAGGCTAAGCATATGGGTGTGTGCTTGCAAGGGAGAGGGTTTTGTTTCGGTCATGAAAGTAAATACCTATTTTCTGAGCACATGTAGAGATCTGCTCTACTCGGTGAGATGTGCAAAGTGAGGGAGTGCTATTTTTACATTGTCACTTTTTAAGCAGGCCTGCATTCATCCTTTTGAATGGCTTTCTAATGATACCTGATGGGGCTCACGTGCACTGGGAACCCATTAGGCATTGGTCTTCCCATAGACATACCGCTGAAATGGTGCCATGGAAGAAAAGAGGCAGAAAAATGGATCTTAACCTCGTTTTGTATATTCATGTGTTCTCTCTTTGGACCAGAGCTGTTAATCAAAATGGGAGGCCTTGTGAGTTGTTTTGGTTAAGAATAGGAATTTGTTTTCATCTCTGATGCTGCCTTAAGTGAAGATAATGTGCGGTGAAGGAAGAATCGACTACACAGGCAGTTTCTTTGCTCACGGCTCTCTGCCTTTCTGATGGACCTTGATTTGGTTCCTGTGAGGGTGCTCCAGCAGGGCTGTGCCTGGATGGACTTCTTCCTGCAGGTCACCGGGTATGACGTGGACCTTGTCTCCTGGTCACCTGGCTCTGCATCACTCCTGGAGCCTTCCCCCCATGTGATCCCAATGCAGGAGTGCCAGGAGCTGGCGGGCACTGCATCCCATGGGAAGATGGGCAGCATTTCCCATCAGTGCTCAACTGCCCGCAGCCTCCCCTATGTTGTTGTGTGGAGGATGTTGAGACCTGCACAAAGATTTATTCATGGGGTCTGTAGCTGGTGGCGTGCATTGACTCCAGAGATAATAGCTGCCTTTTGGGAAAGATAAAAAAATAAAAGAGAAACAGAAGGGAAAGGAAACCTCAGACCTGTGGCCAGCTAGGAGGAGAAGGAACAGGAGGTTCCCAGAGGATTGTCCTCCCTTGGGCGTCCGCTCTGGTGGCATGGTTGCCCTCCCTGCAGACAAATTTCCCACGGTAACTATATGTTTGGGTTTTCTTTTTTTTTTTTACTCTCTCAAACTCCTTATCAGTTGTTCCTGCTTACAAGGATGTTAGTGCTGATGGGAGCACACACTAATGGGGCACACTGGTTGCTTGTGAAGCTTTGTGCATGCATTTTGTCGGGTCCCCTAATGCAAGCTGAGAGTGACAACCTGAGAATAGGAAGGGAGGTGGGAAAGGAAGGTGATTCTCACACTGGCGGCCATCACTTCTCATGGGAGCCCATCATAACAGGGTTTGCAGGTGCAGGGCCATGAGAATACGACAAGAACAACATGGGTTGACAAGGGAAAACCACCACCAAGAGGCTGGAGAAAACCCAGCAGCATGGGAGGGGAGACATGAAGCAGTGAGGAGGCTGCAGAGTTGCAGACAGGAGCCCTTAAATGTCGCACAGGTTGAGGCACTTCAGGTTCTGCATGACACAGAGCAAAGCTGGGGCATGGCTGAGAAGTAGACGCAGAGCCAGGAGCTGGGAAACGCTCCCAGTCAGAGCTGTACAGCTCTAAATTGTCTCTTTTTATTACCGCAACCAGCAGAGCGGGTGACGACAACCACTTGCTACAATGGCATCTCACCAGCTGCGAGCGAGCTTGCTTAAATGCAAGTGTCTTCAGCCCCTTGTTTGGCTCTCATGGGCCAGCTGGCACAAGGGCACCCTGATGCGTCCCCATGGGATTCGGCCAAGGCGACCAAGGCCCCATGGCTCACCAGCAAGGATGGAGCAATGTCACACACCACACCAGACTTGCTGGGGCCCTGCTGGAGGAGATCAAGGTCCGTCACATCCAAGCTCGGCATAGGGTGTCCAGCTGCATCCCGGAGGCACCGCTGCAGCTGACTGCCATCCCTGTCATCCTGCCATCCACCAACAGATGCTGTCATCCCAGCGCAGGGACATCCGACCCACTGGTGAGACAGACTCACCAACTGCTAGTTTCCAGCAGCAGGCTAAGCCAGTCCTGAGTTTGGCTTTGTCTTCAGGGTGAGCCGGGAAGGGACTTTTAAGCTTTTCTTCATCAGTGCAAGGAAAAGAGAAAGGTAAGGGACAAGGTAAAGGAAGAAAAAAGTCAAGGCAAGAAAAAGTCAAGGCAAGGCAAAAAAAAAAAGAGGGCAAGGCAAGGAAAAGGAAAGAAAGGAAAGGGCAAGGAGCGCTGAGAGAACTGGGTTTGTTTAGTCTGGAGAAAAGGAGGCTCAGGGGAGACCTTATCGCTTTCTATAACTACCTGAAATAAGGTTGTAGCAAGGTGGGGGTTGGTCTCTTCTCCCAAGTAACAAGCAATAGGACAAGAGGAAATGTCCTCAAGTTGCACCAGGGGAGGTGTAGGATGGATATAAGGAAAAATTTCTTCACAGAAGGGGTTATCAAACATTGGAATGAGCTGCCCAGTGAAGTGGTTGAATTACTATCCCTGGAGGTATTTAAAAGATGTGTAGATGTGGTGCTGAGGGACATGGTTTAGTGGTGGTTTTGGCAGTGTTAGGTTCATGGTTGGACTCGATGATCTTAAAGGTCCCTTCCAACCTAGACGATTCTGTGATTCTATTCCATGATTCTAAGAAAAAGTCAAGGCAACGCAAGGAAAAATAAAAAACAGGCAGAGGCAAGAAAAGGCAGGATAATAGTAGGCAAGGCAGGAGAGGAGAGGAGAGGAGAGGAGAGGAAAGGAGAGGAGAGGAAGGAAGGAAGGAAGGAAGGAAGGAAGGAAGGAAGGAAGGAAGGAAGGAAGGAAGGAA
>VYXH01007077.1:11267-22414 GCA_013397275.1 Burhinus bistriatus | reverse complement strand
AGGAGAGGAGAGGAGAGGAGAGGAAAGGAGAGGAGAGGAAGGAAGGAAGGAAGGAAGGAAGGAAGGAAGGAAGGAAGGAAGGAAGGAAGGAAGGAAAGAAAAGCAAGTAAGGGGGAAAGGACAAAAGAAAACAAATAAAGAGTGCTGTAGTTCCTACTTCACTGCTTGTCTCAAGCTGCAGTGTATTTAAAGTGCAACCTCAAACAGCATGAGTGTTGGCAATGCTCTATCTAAGCCGAAGCACGATGATGACAACATAACACGAATAAAAAATGTAAGAGTGGAGTAATTGAGAGGGGAGGGACCTTTTTGTAAGCATTTGTTTGCAGATAGCTTTATGATGATTCAACACAGTTGATGTAAAATCTGGCTGAGTTGAACTGGGTGTCAGCCAGCCCAGTGCGGCTACTAAAATTTAGCTGCAATTGAAATTTTATACCAATTTATTTAGGTGGGGAGAGGGGTGCTGCCTTTTGGGGTGGCATCCCCCCCTGCCAGCCCAGCCATGAGGGCTGGTTCTGCTCTGTACAGACGGTTGGCAGGCTGGTGGTGAGCCAGGTCAGAGAACTGATCCAGGGGGAAAAGAGAAGGGAGAGAGGGTGGTTTTTTTTCCTTTTCCCAAGCTGTTGTTCCTGCCCTCGGCCAGCTACTAAGCGAGAGACCACTGGGGCCTCCCAGAAGCCCTCCAGCAAACCTGCAGCACCGCAACTCCGTATTTCCCCTGCTGCCAAGGTAAACACAAGCAGGGAGGAAAAACAACAGCGGTAAACCCCAAAACCCTGCAAGACTTCATCATCCACTTTGAAAAACGATAGTGGCAGGGGCCCCCATTTGGAGGGACTCCTAGGTGGATCCCCTTCAGAGAGCCCCTCAGCAGAACCACACGCTCCCTGTTGCCCCTCAGCAGGAGAGCTGCTTGCTTGATGATGCACTGAACTGCCATCCCTCTCCGCTCTGCACATCGCCACATCCCTTGTCAGCACTCAGCAAGCCGGTATTAAAACAAGAGGGAGGCCAAGTGGAAGAGAAACTGAAAGCCACCCTCCTGGCTGCAGGGAATTCCTTCCCTGGCAGAGGATCGGTGCTGGCTCTGCCAAAATTCCCGCCAGATTTCTGTCCTTCCAAGGAATAAGTGAAAGTTCAGATAATTATGTTAGCGCCTCAGATTTTTATTTTTTTTTTTACAGATGTTGCATAGGGCATACTTGGTGAATCCCTGGCATTGCTCCAGCAGTGTAAAAGGAATAGGGCTTCCTTGTATTTGAAGAGATAACGGTGCTCCAGGCTACAAAAGATAACTGTGCTTTTTAATTTAAGCTCACAGCTGTGACAGCAATCCAGGGGGTCTCTCTGCTCCAAATATGCTCAACCTGCATTGACTGATGGCTGCTATATCTGAAACCTCGTAGGTTGCTATGGGGAAAGTGCCAGAATAAACATCTCTGCTTACTACAGAGGCTCAAAAGACTGAGATACAGTTAGATGCAAATACCTCGTTTGATAGCTCACATGTTTGGGGCTTTGTTCAGACTCTCGCTAGGTGCTGGTGGTGGTTTGCTGATAACTACAGTTACATTTTTGAGTGGTATCAAACACTGGGAATATACATTGGGGTCCTGAAGCTGGAGTGGAAATCCTTGCAGATTATGAGGAGGGAAGAAGGCCACTCACTCTTCACCTTCCCTTTACATTTAACTTTTACATTTAACAGTTAAGGCAGGCAGAAATTACAAGATTCCTGTGCAGATCATTAGAAACTCATATTGGTAGGGAGAGAGTGAAATACAATTACATTTTGTAAATCTAGGAGAAATGCAATTCAGGAAGACGAATGCAGCTATTAAAACTTCACATCTTAGATATATTTGACCAATATACACGTTATTCGGAGCTGCAGTTTTTGGGAGTTTCTTGTAGCATTAAAATAGCAATAAATCCCTCATAGTGAGTACTGTTTAGCATCTGCGTTTCAGTTCATTCCCCAAAAGGATGCCAAGAAGTGAAACAATGAATTAGAGGGCAGATGCCTTTCATCAGCTCTCCTTAATTGCTGCCCAGGTTGCATTTCTGGCAGATTGGCAGGACAACTCTGCAAAGGCCAGTCACACTGATGAAAGATGCCATGGCGATGGGCATGTGAAACACCAGCAGCAACCTGAATAACTGTAGGTCCAAATGGGGCTATTACAGCAGCAATTGCCCAAGGTGTCAGCCCTGTCCACAGCTCAAGGAACTGGCTTTTTAACCCACCTGTGAGAAGCCGAAAACCAGGGAAGGGACCCAGAGCAGATGCCTGCTGCTGAAAAAGCAGGAGCCACAAGTTGGATTGCTTCAGGCCTAGACTGGTTTCCACCTTTCCTTTCCTACCTAACCTTCAAAATAATGGGTAATGCCATGTCAGTCCCTTTCCAGATGCTGCCCCATGAGTTTTAACTACACTGTGGCTCTGAAGACACAGCGTCTGCTCTGCTCCATGATCTGCCCTGCACTCGGTGGCACCAGGGACCTGTCTTTGTCACCTTGGCAGTCCCCATGCGCTCGCCATTCTCATCTACAGTATTTTGCTTGCGGCATTCAGCAAATCTCCTGCCCTGGTCCTACAAATCTGTTCTTGATCAGCAGGGAGACAACACAGGGGAGAGCAAAGAACCCAATTACGGTTTGAGTAATTTGTGTTCCAAGCATCATCTTTCATCTTTAGATTTAACAGGGACAAGTCCTGTAAAGAGCACTGGTGGCCGGTTTTGCTGCACTTGGGTTTCTTCATGGCAAGTTTGGCTGGTGTACTTTTTTCTGGACCACTCTGATGGGCTCCTATAGCAGGTTTCCCCAGGAAACACAGCAATGGCTTTGTTGCTGCAGAGCTGTTGCTTTTCCCTTGCCTTCCTTTCCTTTTTCCAACCTGTCCTTGAAATGATGGGGTTATATGTAAGAAACCACATGCTATGCCATAAAAATGCCTCATCTCGACTCATCTTACCTAAATCAGAAGCAGATTTAAGCCAAATCACAAGAGCATCCCCTCTGCTTTTGGTATTGATTTAAACTGGGGAGAAAGTAGGAATATTAAAGATTAAATTGTGTACTCTAGCCAACAGATACCAGCCTGTCTGAGCAACAAGCGTGGTTGGTACGGACTGTGCCCATCACCTTCAGCCTCTTAACACAGATGCACATACTCTGAGGCCAAAGACTTTTAAAATATCCTCGACCCAGCAGAGAAGCACATATAAACAATGAAATTATTGTCCATGAATCACATATTCATTATTTTAAAGAGAAGATATTGTCCTTGGAAATTGCTGAGGGATGCGAGTCACCCTCTTAAAATCATTCACAGCTCTTGGTGCGATGCAGGATGAAAAGGTTAAATGAGCAGGTACACTTGTTGAATTAGATGCCAAAATGGTTTCACAACAGCATGGCTGTTTCATTGTACTGAGTGTCTCCTGGGGGTGGACACGGCAAACTGCTGACAGTGTTGGATTTTAGGTGAGCTTACAAGGAAGACACTGAAGTGCAAGGGTTGTTTCTGGTGCACAGCAAACATCAGTGTGTCTGGGAAGGAAAGTGGGGAGAAGCTACTGCATTTTTGTGCCTCTTCTGGGTGACAAAAAATGAAGTTATACAAAAATCACACAGTTTTACCATATTTTGAGTTTTATCTCCCCAAAAACCCTCAAAATCCGATAACTATATGCTATCTCTTATTTTCAGTAAGCTGAGAACTTGCAGTTTACCCAAGAAGAAAACTACCTTCTCCAGGTTTCTATGCTGCTGTGGATTAACATCTTTCCTCAGATGCTGCCCTAAAAAGCATCACCTCCTCCTCTGAAGTTTTCTCTCCATGAGGGCTGGGACTTCTTCCCAGGCAGGCAGGATGTGGACCACGAAGCCCATCCCAGCTCTCCAGCAAAGTCACCTTGCCATGGGAAGGGGGGGGCCGTGGCCTGGGCTGTATCTCTGCATGCACATATCTGGCAGCCGTCTGGATAAACCTATGAGCTCAGAGTTGTGTAACGTGTTTCCTTGATGGATCATCCTATAAAATCACCAAGGGATCCTGAGGCAACCTGACACCTGTAATCAGCTGGAGGAGCCGATATTGCTTTGGAAAGCAACTTGGCAGGGGAAGGCAGGGCATTTTTTCCCCCACATTTTTCCTCTCTGCCTGGTCACAGCAGGTTATTTGACAATTGTTTAAACTGGCTAGAGAGTAATTGTTTTTCTTTTGAATAAACCTGAGTTGAAATGAAAGAAAACTGTATGATCTTAAGGCTGTAGGGTAGAAAGGAGGAGGAGAGGGCAGGGCTGTGTAAAATCACACTCTGTCTGAGAAAATCACACTCTGTCACAGAAAGTCACTGCTTACATCCCTGTCAGGCTTGTGCTGAAGAAGGCAAGTCTGGTTTAAGCTGGAGGAGGGTCTCTGGAGCCTCTGCCATCGCAGGGAGCCTGGAGCAACTCCTGCCCAGCTGATGCTTACAGGGGTCTCCTGGTGCTTGGCAGGGATGTCTGCTACTGCCCCACGTTGCCCTGCTTGTTCCTGTGCCTGGGTGCCCCCATGCCTTCCCATTCAGTTATTTGGATGCAATAGAGCTTTGCACCCTGGAGCCCAGAGCTAGGCACCTCCACCCCAAGGATTTACGGTGCTGTCTGTCCTCTCCAGCAAGCCAAGGATGAGGGCTCACCCTCTGGGGCGGCCAGTTTTGGGTCAACGTGGTGGCCTGGGATGTGTCATGTTGGCTGTGAGATGCCATGTGCCTGTCCCCAAAATGGTGCTGCT
This sequence comes from Burhinus bistriatus, assembly GCA_013397275.1. Classification (NCBI taxonomy): domain Eukaryota; kingdom Metazoa; phylum Chordata; class Aves; order Charadriiformes; family Burhinidae; genus Burhinus; species Burhinus bistriatus. The sequence continues at coordinate 17,628 of VYXH01007077.1, read as the reverse complement.
GTGGTCCGCTGCAAAGGGAGACAACAGGGAGAGTTTGAGTCTTACAGGAAAAGGTGGACACCCTGAGCTGATGTGCTGGGTCATTCCAGGTCACAAGTTGCTGGGTCAGGTGAGCTCCGACAGGTTTTTGCAGGTATGAGGAGCATCACCACAGTGTGTAGGGCTGTGGATTTCACACCAAGAGTCAGCTGGCCCAGAGCAAGAGGTTGGGATGTGGAGCGGCAGGTTAATCCCTTATGGGAGCTGGGATGGTGCAAGTAATTCGGGAAGCTGAAAGCTGAACTCAGGTGACACCAGTTGTGCCAAAGAAACCATAGTCAACCCATGCTTTGGCAATGCCTCATCGCAGTGCTCCTTTCATCTGAGGAAGAAAAATCTCTTTGAGCCTGGATAAGCTAACATCAATCAATCAGCACTGGAGCATTTGATTTAATGCCTGTTTGCTATTTTATATTAAATATTTTAAAATAACTAGCTAGGAAGTTATTTGTATCTTTTTTACATTCTAATTGCAGGGACACAATACTTTTGCGCTGATGGATTTGTGATTTAATCTGTTAGTTAATTCTTTCTCAATATTGACATTCCAAGAAGCACAACAAGTATCAAGACAAAAAGCAAAAAAGGCTAACTGAAGAATATTTACACTATCATTTACCATATGTTGCTCTTCGCATAGCCATCAGCATTCTTTTTTTGTGCGTATTATGATTAATCAGCAGCTGTGCAATGTCCATCTTCAGGAATGCCCTAAGCTTATTTCTCGGGCTTCACTTCGACAATTGATATGTCCTGGGGAATTAATTGCTATGGAAGTCAGTTACAGATGATGCATAGAAATGTCAGAAAATATGGAAATGAACTTAAAAATTTGCAAAGGATAAAGATGAGAAAATGAGGAGTGGGCAAATTAACATTCAGTGAAGATAAGACACTTTTGTTAGTATTTTTTTGTGGCTTTTGTCTTCTGGAGGGAGTACAGACTTAAGACATCCTTGTTAGTATGTCTGCATGCTTCAGAAAACAGAAATTGCAAAATGCTGCTATTTTGGTTCTTACATTTTCCTCTCTCTCTCTCTATTTAGGGGTTTTGTCTGCCTGTATTAACTCTAGCAGCCTTAGGATGGGAAGGCTGGGTTAGCACAGCTGGCTGCGCTCTCAAGGCTCAAACTGAAGGTAAAAACCCTTCTTAGATACCTGAGTTTATTTTTGGTTCTCATGACTCAGCATTTTTTCTGATTTAATGCAGGTGAGCACACCTGGCCAGCTGCCATGCCGCACATGATCCCAGGTCCCACAGCAGCCAGTGGTTGTTTTGCAGTGGAAGGTACCTTTTGGGGTGCACCACACCAAGGTCCTGCTCCAGAGGAGGATTTAGAAGCCGTGGTTATCTCAGCCTGCAGCACCTAAGCCTAAATGCAGAGTTGCAAACCTCGAAATCCTGTCCAAGCTGCTGCTGAAGCTTGGAGAGGGTTCAGCCTTGGGGACACGGCATCGATGCACCTCATGCTTAGAAAGCAGAAGCAGCAAAAGCCAGCAACCTGCAGCCCAACCAAGCCCACCCTGGAGGGCCTGGAGCACAGAGACCTACTTTGGATGGTGGTTCATCTTGCTGAGCACAGCTCCTTGTCCCACTGGACATGGTCCTCCTCCTGTCTTGGTCAGATCTAGGCTACCACAAGGTTACCCTAATCTGCAGAGGGACAGCTTCAGGCACCAGCAAGTGGGGTGAGCTGAGGAAGCACCTTCTCCCCTCACATAAGAGATGTGATCTAAAGCAAAGCCCTGTGCTTGCTAAAGGTCTCCCCACTCATCATGTCAAAGTTCCTCCGAGACACCCTCTCCATCCCCATCCACGGTACATGAACCGTACATGAGGCATCCGCTTCTGGGCATAGGCTTCTCTTCTTGGACATGTGGGAAAAGGATGGTGTGAAAAATCTGAGTTGAAAACAGTGACTCAAGTACATTGCATAGCCCTAATAGATCTTTATAAATGTAAATATATGAACATAGTATAGAAGTATAGATTTATGTTTTTATTATATACTATCAATGTATGTTTCATACATGCTCTACATATGTATATATGGATTTATATAATCTATGTATTTTTTGTTTATATAGACACATTATAAATTAAATATGTATTTGTTTATGTTACATTTTGCATTTTATATACCTAGTGCTGTGCTTTCCTTGCACCATGGGTGGAGAGGCCTCTTCGAAGCACAGCATGCAGAAAGGCAGAACACAACCCAGCTCCGGATGGTTTAATCCACCCTGAAGGATATTCCAAATTCCTCCTGAAAACATCGTTTTGCGTTTTCGATAGGAGAGATGCAGAAGTTTCATGGAAGATGACGGGGCCAGCTTTCTGCAGGAGGGACGGGCGGTTTTGCAGCATGTTCCTGGCAGAAGGGGAGTGCTGAGCAATGGCGAGTCTGTGTGTCCATGCAGTGGGATGGCCCTGGTGCTACATGTGCTGGGAGAGACAGACGTTTGTGGAAGAGGAGAAAGGGCGAGGGAAGATGCCGAGGGAGATTTAAGTGTGCTGGGTCTTGGGCAGGGATGGGATTCCTGGTGCTGCAACCCACCTGCCACAGGATGCTGCAAGAATGGAGGACATCATGGAGGTGCCATGGGGAAGGTGGCCACACAAGGTTTTGGGGTTGCTTGGAGATGACCAGGCTGCTCGGAGATGACCAGGCTGCTCCCCCTGACATTTGGAAAGGTAGATTCCCCCTCAGTCAGGTCAATGCTCCCAAAACAACAAAAAGACATCGGTTTTGTTCCAAATCAGAACAGAGGGAGAAACTAAAACCCTGCAAATATTTGAGACAAGCCCCATCTTGTCGCAAGGGAGAGGGGGGAATTGCCCCAAAGCAATTCCTTCCCTGCGGGAATCATGCAGTGGTGGTGCCTGTGCAAGGGGCAAGCTCTGCACTCGGCAGCGCATCCCTGTCCCACTCTACTGCAGACCCCACGTGGGAGCTGCCTGGGCAGAGCGTGGTCAGGAATGGCCAGATCTGGCCCCGGAGAGCCCATCTGAGCTGGGCTGCTGCTAGCAGAGGGAAACCATCTGGCCAGGATGGAGGAAGAGAGCCTGTGGCTGCTGAGCCACGTGTGAGGTTCCTGTCCGTCTCGGAGAAACTCGCCCGTGTTTAGGAGGGCTCTGCCATGCTTGGAGGGAAAGAGCAATTATCTCCCCTGTCAGTGAGTTCTCAGATTCATGTATATCCCCGCGCCTTCCCCTAAACAAGCTTTCAATACAGAAATTGCAAAGCTGAAGAGATCCTCTGCAATTAGGGGAAAAGACATCTCTCTTTCAGCTAGCACAAGAAAGAGAGTTGAATGAAACCATGCATTGTTAACGCGCTTCGGCTTAGTCACTGGGGAGGGTAATAAACAAGGCAGACTTGGTTGGGATAAAAAAAGCGTCGAGTATGGCGAGATTATGAAACAATAGGTACTGATAGAGAGGCAGCCCGGAGCCAGCCGCAGAGCAGAAGCTTTACTGAATGCCTGGGTTTGAATGAATCCTAATGATAATCACGGGCTACATGGCAATTCGTTTAAATAACGTGCCTCCTGCTTCCTCCCAGCCCGGCAGAATGAGTCCGTACATGTTAATTGCTTCATTTTGAAGAGAAAGCTCCTCTCTGTGCGGCAATATTATATATTTAATTTTTGCTGTTTATTTACTCTGCCCTTCTTCAAGCCTTTTGCTGTCTATAAAGGCATCTGCTGCTTGTCGTTTTGCATTTCGAACAAAAGTGTTTGCATCCCACCTCCGAAGCCGTTACGGGGAATTTCGCGAGGAAAAATGGAAAGGACTGATTGCTGCCCAAGATGAGCCAGATTTCAGGGGGGAAGAAGAGCTGGTGAGCCAATCTACATGTCAGAGGTAAGAACCCTGGCACCACAACTCCTCTGAACTTTGTGAAGGGTTGGGGCAGGCTGCAGCTCGACCCTCTCAAGTGTCCCACTCCTTTCCAAGCAAAAAACTGGTGTGAAGACTCAAGGCACACCCAGGAATGTATCACTTAAGATTAACATCGAGTGCGTTCACTGGGCATGCACGCTGGAGAGGTTGGAGTGCTTAAAACAGGCTTATCAGAGAGCAACCACAATAATAATAGTAGTAGTAGTAATAATAATAATAATAATAGACCGAGATCTTAGCAAGATTCCTCACTGACTACATGCCATTTTGTTGCTGCAGCAGAAGCGTGCTCCGCCACGCAGCCGCACTACCATAACATCGGTGGGAGCAGAAGCACAGGCAGTAGCACCTTTCTGGGCATCTGCAGCCAGTGCTGCTGCTGCTGCTGCTGCTAGACTTAAATCCTGGGTCTCCTCTTCTCTCTGCCCCTGTTCGGTTTTCCCCGAGAGCCTTTCTCTAGGGGTGATTAAGCCAACGTGGCCCAAATTTTTTTTAAGTCGAAAAGGAATGGGGAATTCAATCCCAGCTGCTTTTGCGCACAGTAGTTTATAGGTGTGAATTAACATCCACCAAGTTTTATTTCCTCTCATGTGGCCTTTGTTCCCATCTGACTGCAAGTCTGTCCTTTCCTGCAGGCTGCTACATTAGCTCATTTCATTTGCAGAGGTTTTTGAAAAGGTTTTTATGGGTCTCATCTCAAAGAGTGGTTGTGAAGGTCACCCTGTCCCACGCCAGCATATTCCCCAGAACACTTAATACTCAAGCTTATCACTTAATATGGATATTTCACTTTCTACCAAAGCCTGCAGATTAAAATGCTGCTACCACACTGTGGGATTTTTACAAAGGGGTTACCCTCGTTAAAAAAAATCATTAGAATATAATGGAAAAAAACCAGGAATGCTTCTTGCAAATGCAAATAGTGATGCTAGTAGCTATTTTCCCAGTTCTTATGGCCTATGGGAAAGCAGACAGGATTGCTATGTGTTTCCTGCAATTCAAAAAAAATAGTTTTTCTTCTTCATTAACATCATTAACTGCATTAGGAATTAGATTTCAACAGCTGCATATTCAAATGGCACCACGGATCTATACGCAATACTGTTTATGTCTATAAAATATTATTTAGAATAATGCCTTTATGCATGGTAGGGCATGTTGCTGTGGCCCCACAAGGAGATGCAGCGGAGGGAGGTGTGGGTGGGAGGAGCAGTTCTCGGGGAATGGACGGAGCTGGGGCCTTATGCGATTTGACCGCTGTAGTCTTAGGTAGTGGTAAAATGCTGGAGAAGGAGCAAGCCCTTGCTCCCTTCTGTCGCTCCCCATGCCCTTGTAAAGCTGGCGGGAAGAAGCAGGCAGCTGCCCTCCACCTGCACTGCAGGAGAAAGGCTCCGTGTCATCTGCGGGCGTACGGGTGACGCCTGAGAAGGGGAGAAGGACCATTCTCTATGCTGGGTCCAGAAACTCATTACCAAGATCAGCTCCACCCCTAGCTACGGAGCTGAAGGTGCTCCACAGAGCTGGATCCTCCCTTATCCTGCACAGCACCAGTGTTCAAATTGTACTGAAAAAAATATAACCAGTTTTGGTTCCAAGTTTTACAAGCTTTTAAGCTACAACTAATGAATGTCTTTAAAAGGATGTAGTTGTGCCCACATCTAAGTCCCTCTTATTTGCGTGGTTTTTGGTTTGTTTTCACTTATGCATTACTTCTCAGTGAAGGGGAGATGGTTTTACGGGGCTTACAAGACAGATGGATGCATTACGTGTCCTACCACAGTCGCTCTGCAAATCTGCAAGGCAGGCAGCTTGCCCCTGCTCCTTTTCGAGATGAAAGATGTGGCCGTAGAGCTGGGCTTCTTGGAACTGGAATTAGGAACATTTTACTTTCTCAACAGATTGAAAAGCAAAATGCCTTCAGTTGTAGGACCTTGCTCCATCAAAATGCATTAGAAAAGGAATTACCAAAAATAACAAAAGCTATCTCTGCCACAGATCGACAGCCTAGAATTAGTCTGAAACATGTGGCTCTGCAAAACAGTTCCCAGATTGTGTTGCTGCTCCTGACAGACACTCAGGCCCCATCCAAACACAAAAGTTGTTTCACTTTCATTCTTCTAGTACTGTATAATCCCCACACCTCTTTCCCTCCTTGCCGAGCGTGGAGGCAGATATTCCAGCCAAAAAGTATGAGCAGTGTAACTTATGTACACCAAAAAGGGAGGAATATATTATTATGCCAAAGTACCTGTGCATGCCACCCTGAATTATACCCTCTGTAAGTGTTTCGGAGGAAAACTCCACCCTTCTCCCAAACCCTCTCGCCTTTTTCTTGAACGACAGAAAAGCGGTATACAGTCTGGCCTTTAGGCTTCTGTCAAAAAAAAAAAAAAAAAATTTTTTTTTTTCCTCATT
>VYXH01007075.1:470079-495077 GCA_013397275.1 Burhinus bistriatus | reverse complement strand
TGACCACTTCCAATAACTTCCTGTTCTTCAGCGTGTTTGGAGATGACATCCAGAACAAGTCGCTCCATTACCTTCCCAGGTGCAAAGGTGAGAATAACTGGCCTGTAGTTCCCTGGGTCCTCCTTCTTGCCCTTCTTGAAGATTGGAGCCATGTCGGCCTTCTTCCAGTCCTCAGGCGCCTCTCCTGTTCTACATGACCTTCCAAAGATAATGGAGAGCGGTCTAGCAATAACATCTGCCAGCTCTCTCAGCACTCGCGGGTGCATCCCATCAGGGCCCATGGACTTATGGATGTCCAGCTTGGCCAAGTGGTCTCTAAGCCGGTCCTCCTCAACTGAGGGAAAATCTTCCTCTCTCCAGACCTTCCCCCTTGCCTCCAGGGTCTGGGATTCGTGAGGGACAGCTTTAGCAGTGAAGACCCAAGAAAAGAAGGCATTCAGTAACTCCGCCTTCTCTGTGTCCTCCACCACTAGGGTAGTGGTGAAGAAGCATGGGAAACTGAAACTCTGTCTTGGTAGGTATATGGAGAATAAATCTTGGCAGAGGTCTATAATGGTTGCTTTGTGTACACATGGCAAAGTAAAGAGACCACTGGGGTTTTAGATTGTATTGCTGACCTTGTAGCATGTGCGTTAAAGATAACCAAACTCAGGCCACAGGAATTCATGTGCAAATAAGAAGCAGAATGAGACAGCAAATGAGTAAAAGATCTGATAACTTCAAAGGGTAGGAAACATTTCTGGCATGTTAGAGGATCAGCAGCTTCCTTTTTCCCTTCTGCGGTCCTTCAGAGCCTCCTTGTCCTCCCCAAGCTAATCCTCAAGGTGCGTGAGAGACAGTCTCCCACATCACGTCATTAAGACACCTCAGGAATTTAAAAGCCTGTCATTAGCAGTTTCCTGAAATAATGGATAAAAAATAAAATAAAAATCAATTCAACTGTCAAGGTCAGTGCCTTCTTGGACAAAGTAGGAAAGAAAAGGAAATTGTTTTCTGGATGCTTTTTGGGGTTTCTCAGAGAATGGTATGACAGTTTACAATAGTGAAAGCACCCACATAGTTTACTTTCTGAGCTTTTCCAACCTGTGTTTAAAATCCTCTTTAATAACAAATGCTACGATTACTTGTTATCGTAATGAATTGTTGCCATTTTGTAGTTCAATCTAGGACAGACATATCATTTGAGGGGCAGCAATTTGTCATCAGATCCATGCTTGTTCATTTGTTTGTTTATTTTCTTAAATTATGGATTCAGTAGTTTAAGAAATCTGTATTTGTTTTCTGCTGCTGTTGATGTTATCTGAGCAGCCAAAGTTTTATCATATGTGTGAGCCTAAGGTGATGTGTTCCTTAAGCACAAGTTTACTGGTAATGTGCGTTTTGGTTCAGCAGACCTTTTTCCAGCATTTGCTCAAATGCCTGTCCAAACAAAAAATTGATGTCAGAATATTGTGCTAACAAGAAGCATTGCCAAATGATACAATATTAATTCTTTTACTTTATATGCAGATATGAGAGAAGAAGCAATTACCCCTACTTTAATTGTTTCATAGATTAGTACAATTATGATGTTACTCATTGCATTTACAGACTGAATGTAAAAAATAACATCCGCATCATATAGTCAGGATTTCATTTTAAAGTAAACCTTACCGATGTTAGATATATTAAAGCAATAAACCAAGAGATTAAACTTTCATAAACAGTAAGAGCTCATTGTTTTGTAAATGGATGCGTAGTAACGTCTTTGTAGCTCAAATGAAACCATAAAACTGACTGGGCACTTTAGTCTTTCTGCAAACTTTTGATTTATCTTTTTAATCACTTGTTAGCTTTTTTTATGGCAATTAAACATTGAAAATGGGCTGCAGTCTTCTTGCTGCATTACTCTTCTCTTATTGAACTGCTGTCATTTCTTTATGATGACAAGCAATTTAGAGGTGCAGAAAAACAATTAAAGTGATGTGGATCCCGCTGCTACAGGTGTTCGTTACTAATGAATGAAGTGATAGCTGTTGTTGGAATGTGAGATTTATCTTTCTTTGTGACGTGTGCAGCAGAGAGTGCATGGGGAACCTTTGAAAAGCTGGTATAAACAGTCCGCAATCACAGAAAGGCTGCAACTAGAGTTTATATCCATAATACCAGAGTTAATATTAGGGCAAGGTTAACTAGATTGTGATTTCGAAGCTTGCTGTAGCTACAAATAAAAAAAATGTATTACAACAGATGTTATGGTCCATCCATTATAGGTACCTGCTAGTATTCCAAACATTTTTTTTTAGAAAAAAACACCTAATATTTAGATACACATCATTATGAAAATGCAACATAATGAATGATAAATATGATAACTGATCTAAAAGAATTAAACACTCTATAAAACTGCTCACACATGTACCATAACAGCCATTGAGGGCAGTAGCTATACCTAAGATTGGAAAGCAGTTTCTGGAAATCCCCAATTATTTCCAAATTCTCCAGCTATGTCTTACGATCAACCATTTTTTTTTNACCATTCACCTTTTTTTTTTTTTTTTTTTTTTTTGAGAGAGAGAGAGAGAGACAAAGAGACTGTTCATGCCTAACAAAAGTTACTAGGACCCTCTCTGCCCCCCTCTGTCATGCTATTGCTTCAGGACTAACAGGACTAAAGAGTGCTAAGAACATATTTTGTTGTTGAATAAATCTGTTGGCTCAAACTGCCATTTTTTATGTGGCAACTTCTGAGTGTCGAACAGCACCCTAGAGAAAACTGCTCTCTGGAAGAGGAAAAGTAATAACAACAGCAGAATTTCACCTCTCATTTCCCATTGCAGTCCAGCTATTTGGAAATATTATCCATCTTTGTACCCAGCCCACAATGAGGACAGAATTGTAACCTGGGAATGTTTCAGTGCTGATAAGATCGAATCTTTCATATTTTTAAATGCTAAATGCCCTCAGTGACTTTTTGTTTCTTCCTTTGCTTTTAATTTCCAACATCCTGTCATCATATTTTTTATTAAAGCATTTATTGAATTTCACATTCACGTATTTAAAATGCATTATTTTAGTCTACCACATCAATTACTATCTGCATCCATTAATGATTTTTTCTGCCAAATATAATCAGCATGGCTCTGCAAATAAGCCTGACCTAAAAATAAACCAGAGAATTAACGTCTAGATATCACGGAAGAAGGCAGTAAATCCTGAAATAGCATAAGCTTCAAATTCTGCCTTTTGACATGGCTTTCCGTCCACAACTTGCGTCAGTCAGTCTGTGTGTCGCTAGGGTATCCCTACTGTATGGTATTCATTTAAATACTTTTCGTTGTGTGTTGTTTGTGTAAAATGGAATGAACAAAGGAGAATTTCAGGGCTGAGTCTGAGATTTTTGCTTTCATTTGCTTAAGCTACAGACACTATTCACATGTAGCTTTTGTGGTATAATCGTTTGGGTTTAGTTCTGCTGACATTGTGGTGGGTTACCAGTGCAGATAATAACAGATGACAGTTCCTTTTGTGGAAGCTAAGAACTAGCTGATTAATTGTTATTATGTTACACTCTAGAGGAAACCTTGTAATTAAACCACAAAAAGCTACATTAACATAATGTTAAGGGTCTGACTTAATCCCACGAAAGCAAGAAAATTCAAAGTTAACGATGAAGAGCATAACGTTACGTGTTTTAGGCCAAGTGCTGTTCTTTGGAAAAGAGCTTAGTCTGACTATTGTGGTTGTTTCTGTGTGTGATTAGGGCAGCTGCATTTAAATCAAATTAAGTCCTTTGACTTGTCTTTGCGTGTGCTTGCAGATCAGGCTTTATAAAAAAGATTATTGAGCACTCAGCTCAGCAGTTATATTTGGAGCTAGATCTGATGCTAGATTTCGTGCTTCCAGGTACCTAGTCCTGGTTTTAAACCAGAGGATGAGCTCCTCAGTAATTCTTTTATTTGCAAGTATATTTCCTGAAAGCCTACCAGACTCGTATTGGTACATTTACGCGGCATATTTTGATTTGCAGTAAAATGCTATTTTTTTAACTTGTATAATTTGGAAAAAAGAGGCACCTGGTTTCTTTGAAGGAGTGCTTTTCTAGAAGCTACAAACTCCCAAGTTTTTAGACACACCCTGTCCTGGAGATAATTTTAAATTATTTTAGTGGTCACACCTCCCTGTCTTGCTTCATGTGTCTTCAGCTTTTTTATCTCACCCGTATATACTGACTGAAGATTTCAAACGCTGTAGAAAAGATGATGCAGGCATACTACTGAGATGAAACATACCAGTGAAATTTGTGTAGTTAAACGTTTGAGGTAAGTTGGTGATTAGTCTGATGGGCTGATTAAGTGACTGCTTCCCCATCTCTCCTTTCTCCATCCCAGCCCTTGACTCTTGGAGAGTTAGAGCATCTGCCTGCAGCCTGCATGGTTAGTTGTCATAGCCTTCTCCATGGCAGCTGATTGGGAGCTTTGATATTCCTCAGAGGTCTTGATCTGATGTAGTCACCTTTTGTGTGAACAAAAGACCTTAATTCTCTCTTCTCTAGACTGCATGATCCTGTGGCAATTTCATAGCCCCTTTTGCATCTGTCATGGGTAGAAATTTACACGTAGGTTGATGGAGTTGGCAGTGAAGTGGCAAAAACAGATCATTATCTGGAAAATTCACATCCCCTAACAAAAAGACTTAACTCCTCAGGTATGGGCATCCTTCTGCCTTATATACCTAATGATTACTTTCACATATATTTACGAAAATTAATGTCCAATGCTTAGTACAGAAACCAGAGAAAGAAACACATAAGTGCAGAAGTTCCTGAATCAATCACAAAATTCATGTGTAGTGAGTTATTTCTTGACATTTTTAAAAACACGTACCATAAAATTAGTTTCAAGAGCTTCTTACTATACAGGACAGTAATGACAAGCGAACTGTGTATATTAAAACTTTATGAAAACAGAAACAGTTTTTGAAATATTAAGAACTCACTCAATTATGAAATTTAAACAATGTCAATGGACTCCAGAGATATGATTGCAATTCTAGGAATAGGCTAGTTCATGAACTGTCACAGCTAAAACATTAAAAATGAGAATACAGTTTTCATGTAGTTCTAAGGCTTCAAAAAGAGTTAAAAAATCTTTAACTTTATTTTCCAGTTTCCAGATTTCAGACTTAGTCCAGTACACATTTTAGATGGATATTCCATCAAATCTGTCCTACTTAGTTATCATGCGAACTCATCAAATACTGAATTTTAAATACAATGTAGTTGTCCTTGTTTTGGGAAGCCAAAAGAATGCAATCTTACCTCCAAAGTGTTTGCTATTCTAAACTCTCACTCCTAAAAACATGCAAGAAACAAGTTCTGTAGAAGAAAGACAGGGTTTTATATTTTTGAGCAAGTTGGGTTTTTTTTTTTAAATTTCGAGAGCATACTCTTTTTCAGTGCTGTCTTGGATCTGTGCATACAACATCCCTCTGACTTTTTCTGAGCTTTCCTGGCTCCTTTTATGTGCACTTCTGAAGTGCTTCATTTGCTTTTCGTCCCCTCTCTCCCTCTCTGTCCTGGAGAAGACTCCAGCTGCCAGCATCCATGCACACAAGCCAGCCCCCAGCCTCCAGTCTCCTGGCTAGCTCATGGAAGTGCTGTAGTTTGCATGCAATTGATACACCTGCAACTTCAGCTGTCTGGTTTATATGGCCTTTTAATTATTTTTATCCTTCTTCTAAATGAGGGCCAGATGTTATACTCACTGGCTTCAATAGTATTTGTTCTCTAAGCAGACTAGTTATAATAATTTAATTTTGCTTTATTAAACCACAGAGATAGGTCAGTTGGTATTTTTGAATAGGTGCAAGCTACAGCCTTAGAGGTTGCAGGAGATTTTACCTATTTTATCCACATAGGATCCTAATTGATGTTTGTAATACCAAACACCGACACTGTCATCTAAAGGAATCTTCTTTCAGCACCTGTAAGAGCCTTATCTTCATGCCTCTAGATACCTAACTTAAATATTTGATTTCTAAACATTTTTGCATAGTTGTGTTTGACAAGCACATTAAAAATGGTCGCTCATGTGCTACAAATCTCTTAACTTACAGCTACTGCATATATTGCACAGCTGGCTGTCATGATGCTAGCAAGATTTTTGCTCCGTGATCAAACAGGAGTTTAAAATTCAAAGCATTCAAGATGCTTATCATTATTGTCATTTCTATACTTTCCTGAAAACGCTAAGCAAAACTTTTCCACCATCCAAGCACCACCTACCTAAGATGCACTTTTAGCAAAGTTGCCGGCTCCATGCTGAATGTGTACCTTGCTATTTTTGCTGAAGCTAGACCCTTGCCGAACTCTGCCTGTTGGGGCCCACTTAATTTGAAATAGTTGGAGCACTGCACAGAAGCCAGACGCAGAAGGACACAAAAACTACATTGGCAAATGATCTGTCAAGTGACCCATGAACAAAATCGAGATTGAGTTGCCCTTTGAAATAAACCTATTTGAATTTTATTATCTCTAGAGCACCTTGTGTCTCTAATCTTGTGAAAGGTTAGTATTCCATCCATCAGAGCAAGATTAGAGCTCTCGTTGATGCCTGTGCTTGATGATAACTGAATGCAGCAGTTGGGGCTGGAGGAAGGAGATTCATTACCGTCAGCAGTTCAAAGAAAGACTGGGTAAACAGACGCTCAGGGAAGCATGTTCACAATATAGACCACATATATTCCAGGTCAGGATAGCAGAAATCGAACGAGCAGAATGTCAGCGAAGATTTAAACCTTTTAGCAATAATCCAAGCAAAGCGATGTTACCTTATTCCCATCCTTTTATTTCGTGTCACAGATTAGCAGACCCAAATGACTGCTGTCTACTAGGCTGAAATGCTAATCACTTCCTCGGTATATCTATCAAAAAAAAGCTAAGACTGAAGGAATAAATGAGAAAATAATAAAAGAAAAAAATCTAGGACTCATAACCAGGTTAATGTCCACCTGATATGCATAGACAGAAGCGAAGAATGCAGATTCTGTGATGTTAAAAAATAATGCTCTGTTTTTATTAATTCAGATGTTCTCCCCCTCATACCTCAGGTAAAAATAATTTCTCCAGTGTTATGCCTTTTTAAAGCTTACCTGACATTTTGAAAAAAGCTTTAGCGAACAGGCATCATTTTTCCATGTCTTTGTTTGCGTGAACTTTCTAAATTTTATATTATGCTCTGAATTATATATATGATTAAGTTAATAACAGTGGTGACCTTACTTCTTGTTTTGAAAACAGGAATATGATTAAATTCTTCATTGTTCTGTGGCAATGTCAGTTCCAGCCCTATGCATTGCTTCAAGAATATAGAAGTAATCCAAAGGATTAAAATGTGTATATTTTTCTAATCCTTTAGTTCCTCCTGGTGGGTCTGGATTCGTGCCTCTGGCTTTTCTATCTGTCCAGAGCAGACCATGTATTTATGATCTCACATTTGGCTTTGAAGGATAACAAGAGGTCCTTCGGACCTGATCCCAATGTATCAGCCAGCAGCAAAATAACATGAGACTGAATTTTTTTATTTGCTGTCAAACTTCATAACATCACCAAGGAAAAAGAAACAGAGCGTAGGTCTGAGTTTTTTCCAGAGGCAGAGGTGTGTTAAAGCAGTAGAAATGGTTGTATGCAAAGTATTTTCAGCTAGACCAGATTAAATCAGAGCCTGTGACAGAATGTACAAATTTTGATGGCTCCTCAGAATAAGTAAAAATTTTTAGAAGAGGTTAATTTTAAAGAAAAAACAGGTAGTAACAACAACAACAAAATCCAGGGTATTTATGGTGTTATGAAATATTTCTGTACAACTCTTGATTCCAGAGGCAAAAGCTGCTGTTTCTGTGTAATCAGCAAAAAAGATTTTTCAGTACCCTCTACAGTTAAATTTTCAGCTACTTAACTAATTTTTACTGTATTAAGGGACTAATACTATAAACGATACATGGCTGTGTAACACTACTTAAAGTGCTTAATGACTAAATACGTATTAGGTAGGCTCTATGGCTCCTATTGCAATTATTGTGACATTAAACATAAAAATTTCAATTGAAATGTATTATACATACACATATTATGGGCAAATCTGAGTGAACATATGGTCTTTACAAGAAAGGAACGTGTGACTAATAAAATAATGCTGCTTCAGTGAAAGTGGAGAATATTTTCTGGATAATGGGTTGAATGAGCAATATAATTTAATGCTGAACCCTAATATAAAAGTCACCTATTGGAAACACATTTCTAATTATATGGTTTGTAAATGTGGGAGCACTTAAAGTATAAGGCCATCTAGGCTACATAAAATTATAATGTACTTGTGAAGTTTCTTCTTATGGAAAAGGAGCAGTGTAATTAGTGTAACCTAATATGTAACATACCTAATGTTTCCATTTTTCAGAAGTTGTCACTGGTTTAGTGTGAGTTTGAAAGTCTTCTCACAATTATTTAGGTCCTCATTCAAGGAAGTATATTGTTTCAATTGAAAAACAGAAGGCGTGTTCTCTCATGTCCGTTTCAAATAAATCCCTATTTTTTCTAGCTGTGCTGTGATATCTGCCCCTCATTGTCTCATATGACTGAATGTTTCTCCCAGATGACTATATATACACATTTGGAAAACATAAATAAATAAGTTATTGAATAAAAACGTTTACAATAACCTCTCACAACAAGTATTCATTTTACTTCCCTACTTCACCAGGCCGCTAAAAACTTCAGTCTTTCAGATAATGCAGTAGTGGAAGCCCTAAAATCACCTTGTCAAGCAAAAATACATATACTCATATGTGTATTAAATGAAAACACCAGCACTGATCCAGTGGGGTCAATGTGAAGAGACAGACTCCTGCGCGGTGAGAAGGGGAGCCCCCATTTTAGAGCCCAACCCAGACTTCTGATCTAAAGCCTTCACTCTCTCCCCATGGAGAACGTAAAGGCAGAGCTGGAGGAAGGCTTCACAACAAGGTTCCTTGGTCAGGTATCTGGAATTAAGCAGTGTGTAGCCTGGACTGCAGGTCCTCCTGTGCTTGACAAGATATAGAGATTCAGGACCCTTATTCTGCCTGTGTGGTCACAGGAGATGGTTTTAGCAGTATTGATAGACTGTATCTGAGGATCCTCTGGAAAACTGAAGTTTAGCTTTGTTCTTATCACTTTCCCCCTTTTATTCAGTTCCCATTTCTCTGTTTTTCTATCTTCTCTCCAACTATTTTTGTTCTCTCTTGCTTTTGCTTTCGGATTTCACCTGTACTGCCTCATTTGCACTTGTTTATCCTTGTATATTAGCAGTCCCATGCACAAATATAGGCTGGGTGGAGAATGAATTGAGAAGAGACCTGAGGAGAAGGACTTGGGGGTGTTGGTTGATGAGAAGCTGAACATGAGCTGGCAACACACACTTGCAGGCCAGAAAGCCAACTGTATCCTGGGCTGCATTAAAAGAATCAAGGCCAGCAGGTTGAGGGAGATGATTCTCCCCCTCTACTGCACGCTGGTGAGACCCTGCCTGGAATACTGAGTCCAGCTGTGGAGTCCTCAGCACAAGAAGGACACGGACCTGTTGGAGTGGGTCCAGAGGAGGGCCACAAAGATGATCAGAGGGCTGGAGCACCTCTCCTATGAAGACAGGCTGCGAGAGTTGGGGTTGTTCAGCCTGGAGAAGACTCCAGGGAGACCTTATAGCAGCCTTCCAGTACTTAAAGGGGGCCTATAAGAAATCTGGAGAGAGACTTTTTCCAAGGGCATGTAGTGATAGGACGAGGGGTAATGGCTTCAACCTAGAAGAGGGTAGATTTAGATTAGATTAGATTAGATTAGATTAGATATTAGGAATAAATTTTTCACTATGAGGATGGTGAGATCTTGGAACAGGTTGCCCAGAGAAGTTGTGGATGCCTCATCTCTGGAAGTGTTCAAGACCAGGCTGGATGAAGCTTTGAGCAACCAGGTCTAGTAGGAGGTGTCCCTGCCCATGGCAGGGGGTTGGAACTAGATGATCTTTATAGTTTCTTCCAACTCTAACCATTCTATGATTCTATAATGCTCCCATATGTTAATGTTTCTGCAGTAGTATAGCGCAGAAAAACAAATATAAGGCCTCTAGTCAGCATGGTTCACCCCGGACCCTTCACTGTCTGCTACTCAATAGACTGATCAGCTTTTCAGCTTGTTCCTCAAATCCCATCTCAGAGGTCTGTTACTCTCAGCTGGCAAAATTTATATGAAAAGAAGAGTTAGTGGGAGTTTCATCTCAAACGTGACACAGCATTAATGTTATGGCCAAAAAAGCTAGAGAAATACCAGAATATTACACAAGGAAATAGAGTCTAGCACTAATTCTAGACACTGAATGAAGAGACTTTGCTACCAACAGTGACCCAGAATCTCTACCCCCCTAGGCTCAGGAGGAAGCATTGGACACCAATGAGGAAAATATGGCCTATACCTACATTCCCCCATCAAGCTGTCAGACAAAACCAATGTAATGTGAGGAATTACATCTGTTTGAGAGAGAGGGATGAAGACTGTATAGTAGGGAGAGCAGGCAACTGGGTCCCAAGATTGCAGAGAAGATGGAAGAAGCAGTAAATGGCAGAAGGTCTGGAAGTCCAGTGACTTCTACACAAAAAGACCCCAACAAACAGACAAACAAAAAACACATACAAAAATCAAGAAATAGGTTCTAGATCTCCTAGCTCCACCAAGCCACACCACTTAATTTCATTGCGGGACCATAGGAAGGAGTCAAAGCTATTGATTGTTTGCTTAGAGAGTCAACAGCTTGTGGGTTCATTGAAATATTCTTGTCAACGTTCAATAGATTCAGCAACTAATCAGCAGACCAGCATAGAAGCACAAAACTTTGGTATCACTACATGACATATCCATTTAGATGGAAACATCATATGCAATACAGCAGCTAATAAATGGGAACAATTCTTCAAATAAACATCCTAGGAGTTTTAAGGCCTCTCCTGTATAGTTCCATCAAAGAAAAAGTAAATTATACTGTCTGAAATCTAATGTAACCCTAAATATATACCAATCTTGCAAAGATAGTCTTTCAGTCCATTGTACCATATCTTATATGCAACTTTCCTTCTGACTGGAAAACTTTCTCACCAGGCACTCTTAGGAGAAAAAAAGATTTCTGTTGAGAAGGTGGGTCAGATAAAAATCAATCATGCAGCATCTTGATCCAGTGAACTGATGTCTGCAGATGAAGATTTTTGTTGACTTTAAAGCTCTTCAAATACTAACTTTGTTTTTTAATCCCTGATCTTTGAAACATCCAGGTAGGAAACTTTATTGACTTCACAAAGCCCCGTAGGGGACCCAAGGTCTTTCTACCAGCATATGAATGCAGATCCAGGATCTGAAAGACTGTTTTCTTCAAAAGTAATAGATGTTTTCCTACATTTGTAGCTTCTTTGAAGCCAATTGTATTATCCTTAACCTTAATCCTTAACTTTATCCTTAATCTATGATTTTATGCATTGCTTTGTTTTAAGTCACTGATTGCCCAAATCTGATCTCTAGGACCATTGTTGCTCCTTAACTTTCCTACTATTACCTTAGGGGGAAAAAAAAAAAAATCATCCTTCTAACAAACTGAGAACATTTAAGTTGGCTTCCTGACATTTAAGTTAACTTAGTTTGATGTCACAAAACAAAAAGAAAGTTTGCCGCTTCAGTGAAGTTTGACCAAGTAGCTCAATTTGCAAGAAACTCAATCATACCTCTGTATCATTACAGTAACAAATAGCACTGTGTATAGTGTCCAAATAATCAAGAAACAACTGGGAAACTAGCCTGGATTTAATACTGCTTGGCCTTAATGGTGCATGGGGTTCCTTTGCGTGTGGATGTAGGGAAATTGGATAAGTTCAAAAATAAGTAAATTAGCTTGGAGGTAGTTTCATCTTATTTGTTAGTGGTGTTAAACCATAACAGAAATTATTAGCTGCATTCAGAGGTGTCTGGAGAAACCATCAACATGACTTCATTACCCCTTAAAGTGCAGACTTACATACAAAATAATTTCAATAGGAAGTCAAACTTCAAACTACTCTTACAGCAGGCTTCTGCTGGTTAGCTCAAATAGAAGTCTTTTCAGTTATTGCAGTAGTATGTGTCTTGGGTCTCACATCTTAGAGGTTTTTTTGATGTAATATACTGATTTCTTTATAAATACTAACATGAACTTATTTCAGAGAGAGAGAAAGGTGAAATGAGATGGAAAGGAAAACTGCAATGGATTTACAGCAGTTATATTAAATAAATACAACTTTGCAAATATGTCCTAGCTCTCAGCACTTGCAAATGTGATGTGAAAGCAGCTGCGGTTCTGATTTTAAACATATCATAATGCATCCAGTCTCATCTATTTGATACCCATCTTTCCACACTGGGATTCAGGAACTGCACTTCCTACTGAGTGTTTCACCGCATTGATGTGATTCAGTAGATGCTTCAGAAAACACCCCCTTCTGAAAGCTGAATAGAGCCCAAAAACTGTTTTTTAAACTCCTCGGTGACAGCTCTTCACATTAGTCTATTTTGTCTAAAATGGGAGGAAGAAACAAAAAAGGACACTATTCTAAAAGAGGCGAAGAAGCCCTCCTCAATCCCATACGTGCCTAAATCCAGGTTGAGGTTTCTGTCTCTGAAGCCCAGTTCCAAAGTGGTTAATCACCACATTGTAAATAAAAGCCAGTGAAGGTTTCAGTGTTTTCCTCTGGCCAGCCAGAGCCTCCTTCCAGAAGAAAGACTGCTGCCCTTCGTCAAGTCAAGCTGTCTACTCTGAGAATAGGCATGAAGGCGTGCAGTGACTTCAGTGCCACATTCCTCCTCAGCACAACACCTGACCTCTGAACACTGCAGGACTGCATCTGATGATAGCAAACACCACCTCTGGTTTGGGACCTGCTTGTCAAAAAATTGCCTACCTTTTTTTTCCTTCTATGGACAGAATATATAAATTATTCTGGCTTAAATCAATTTTATCTGGCTTGTAGCAAGGCAATTTGTTGTTAATTTTCTCCTATGTCTTCTAGTCCACCTTACGCTTCCCTGTATTAAAAGACAAGAAACTTTTAATACGTTTAAAAAGTTGTTGTAGATTATAGGCATGGTAAAGAATTCTCATACAAAATGTTAGATGGTAAATCTCCTTAACTATTGAACTGGATATTTAATAGCCTCTAGTGATGCATAGAGAAATACAGAAGAGTCTCTATATTTTAAAACAATTGTTGCACTGAGTCCCATAGTTTATATATTGTTAATATCATTTTCATGAAAGCTTTAAATGTTTTTCAGAAGAAACTGTGGTGACTCATGAATTTTTCATGAGGCATTATGCATTTTTATGAACATATGATGTAAAAGATATCCACGAAATGCTACGTGTCTCTTCTTGGTCATGGATATTCATGACAGTACCACTGCTCTAAGCGTTTAAATGCCCATTCATAAGTATTCTAGAATGTCACCTTCTGATGCCATGTAACATTTTGGTTATGCATTATGAGTACTTCACTTGGGCATTTTCCACTTTATAAGGAAAGTAAGACCTTAAGGGACGGTTATTAGTGTATATATAAATTATGTGTAAAGCTATCTCATTGCTTTGTTTTTATTCCTAGCATTTTCTTTCTTGATTATTGCTATAAGTTCAATGAATGAGGGGATTTGGGGAATTTCGGGTTTCATATTTATAATCAAGGATACATCATCAATGTAAAGTACCAGATGCAACAGAATATGAGTTGAGATTCTGAAGATCAGTAAAGATTTCAAAAAGTATGTGTTAATATCTTAGTAGTTCTCAAGTGAAAGTGATGTGTTTCACCCAGTTGCAGGATTGTCTGTATAGAATCAATGGCAGGATCAAGTCTCCCTTTTAGACATACTCAAGTGTTAGTAAATGACCTTTTGCAGTGAAGAAACAGTAAGTTTAGCATTTAAAGGTTGCACCTGCATCCCTTGAAATTGTTGATACTGTTCTTATTGATTTCAATGTTGCAAAATAAAGTCTTACAGACATTTATCAATGCTTGTAACCAGCTTTGAGTAGATGACAGATGTTTTAACTCTATATTAATGTTCATTTGTAGAATAACTTCTTTGTACATCAGTGTTAAATAGTGCCTTAAATTCTTTGTCAGATTAGGTTCCAATTGTGATAATGGCATTTGATGCATAAATATTAGCCTACCTTTTTTCCTATTTGCCTGCACCTGATCTAACCTGTCCAGCCTAGCCCATCATAGATATATTTGTGTTTTCTCCCCATCCTCACGTCGTCGTTTTAGTGGAGGACAGTGCTGTTTGCATTGTCTCCACTAAGGATGGAACCTCAGTGGTCTTCCCTTCCACTAGGTCTCCTTCCTTCCTTCCTTCCTTGCAACAGCCTGACCCATAAGGGGGAAGAAATCATAGACTCTGGACAGGAAGCAGGGAAGAAAATCGCCGTGAATTATCTTCTATTATCAAGGCTTGCAGTAACCTGAGAAATGGACGGATTAAAGAGGGGACAGAGACCCTAATCTTTACTCACAACCTTTGAGACTGTATTGGCTTCCAAAAAATTTAGCAGCATCTAAAAGGTTTCATAATGTCATGATATTTACAGGTATAGGACATTCTAGAAAGGTATTGATATCCATAAATAATTTTACCCATGGGTGATTGCACCCAAGACATAAGTAGAGGACGTAAATCACCTATTCTGAAATTTGTGATTATAGGACACATTTAATTATCTGACTTGTATTTCTTAGCTTTAAATGCAATGTGTATATATTCAAAATGAGTTAAAAAAGAAGATCAATTTTCAGCAGACTTCATCACACTGCAGCTTTTGCTGTTCCTAATGGGAGCTGAAATTCGTTTCCCAATTGTGACTGTTGAGCATTTCTAAAGGTCAAACCTCTAAGGGAATTTTAAAATTAGTTATTCAGGCTCACTAAAAAGTAATACCAATGCATACAATTTGTTTACTCCTGAATATAAATACAAATGTAATGTCAAAAATAGGGAAAAAAAATCATTTGCTGTAAGTTATTCTCCTTACAGCAATTTTTTCTTAATCAGGAAGTTAAATTGAGTTCTTTTTGTTTTGTAAGCTTAGTTATTGTTAGAAGAAAGTCTCTGGAAACCAAAAAAAAAAAAAAACCACAGATAGAAAATGAAAAAGTATAGAAACCACAGAGGTTAATTTCACTTGAATTTCCTTGACATGAATCACAGCTTTCACCAACTGATACTATTGTGGAACATCTTAAAAAAAAAAAAAAAAAAAAAAAAAACATTTTTGGANAAAAAAAACACCTTTGCAAGAATCCTGCAAAAGATGAAGAGTTCACCAAAATATTTTTTTTCATGAATGACTTCATGAACAAAGAAAGAAAGATGGAAACAGGGTAGTGAAAAAAAAAAAGGCAGCCATTGATGTATGTCATGAATTTAAGTATCTGTACCTAAAGAACTCCCAAAGAACCTTTTTTTCCAAAAATGTGGTCAGCTTACATGAATTCTAATATTCTTCTTACCATCAGCCTTATCAGGACAGGGAGGTTGAAAGATGTGAAATGAAGTTAGGTACCTAAAGTCCACATAGGGTGTAGATGCATGCACAGCTTCACAGTAAATGGTAGATCACTAGAATTTTTATGTTTAAATCTTCAGAGCTCTTTGAAAATCAATTCCCACAAACAGGAGAACAAGGCTATAATGGAGAACTGCCTGTATGTTTTGGGTGGTGTAAGTCAATGATGGATGAAATCAGTATGCCACCTTAAGCAATGTTTTCCATGAAGGCTGATATAAAATCAGACATATATCCCTGTCCAAAACCTCTGAAGAGCTCTGTGCAGCTGTGCTGGTTTTTCTTGGGTAGCAGTGAGACTATGCCCAGTGTATCAGATGCACCATGGTACAACATTCAGATCTCAAGTTCTGCTGAAAAGGAAAGCTGAGCAGAATATAGGGTAATTAAATGAAATTTCCTTTTTGTTTTTTTTTGGTCTTAAAGCTTGTGCATATCTTTTTGGTTTGGGGAATCAGACAACAAACTGTGTCTAGCTTCACATCTTGTCCTACAGTCAGGTGTTGGTTTTGCTTAAATTACAGGTGGAAAAGAAAATAAAAGGGAAATTATCAGGCTGGGAGTGATCATAGAACATCAGCTCCAACATAATAAAACTGTGTTTATCTAATGATTGCCTCTAGATGGTTGTGATTATCTTTTGTTGAAGGCAGTTATTACATCATGTCATGCTGCAATATTATCCCCAATCCTGATATACTGACATATGGTGACAACTAGTCATCACTTCAGAATTAGTCTAGCTCCCAGGTTGAATGCATTATGACACTAGATTACCAATGTTAAAATAGAGTGAGAAAGTCAGCTTTCAATTGACAAAGTAGTGTGAGAGCTAACAAGACCCTATTTTTAATCTGAGAGCAGTACTTGCCATTCAGTAAGAGATTCTAGCAACGCATTTTGTCTTTTCACTTTATAACCGAGTTGTCTTACCATAGACAAAATGTTTAATAACAATTCAGACTTCATTTGCAGAGACTGTTATTATCAATCTTGCATCCCAAATTTACAAGTAATGTTTAAAAATGAAAACTAGCTTAAGCGTTATCCGTTGACTGGAAACCTATCATTTATACCTATACAGAGCATGTAATGGTTTGAAATAGCAGTCTTCTTTCCCTCTTTTCAGTAGCTCAGTGTGATTAGACCTTATCCTTTTCAACTACCTCGTAAGCAGAACTGAACAGGCTTCCTGAGACCCTCTGGATATAGAAATGAAAGCCGTATAAAACCGTGCTTGCAACATAAGACGTACCTAGGACATATTCTGTCATATAAATTAATCACCACTTAAAACTAGGAAAAAATATTTCCAGCATTAACACTGCTCATGACAGCCTATTTTGGCAGCAAAAATTTTCACAAGATATATATTTTAAAACACTGCGCAACTCTGTCTTATATAGATTCTCCTCTCCCACCCTAGTACTTGAGTGCCTTCCAGAAGCACATTAAGTAACATGACTAATGTCTGTCTCATCTTCGTTCTTTAACTTTGAGCTGAAATATTATATTATTTTTCAAAAGCTACCTGCAAGTTGATGAAATATCGTCTTTGCAATGAACATAAAATCTTTAAATTACTGTGAAGACCATGGAAAAATTCAACCTTTGCGAAAGGAAGCACAGTTTCTCTTGACGTAACTGAACAAGTGCCCAGTTATGCCAGGACACAGTTTCTGAACATAAGCATCACAAGGCAGACTATCTTCCTGATGTATGGAAGATTTATAGACTAAAAAAGCAAGTGATCCTTCATGGCAGCATTCATTTTGCTGGACAGGAGTTGATTGAGAATTTTTTTAATTAGTACAACAGGGGACATCTCATTCTTTCCGGAACTAGAAAGGTATCCCATTTTGTAGTTGTTGCTGCTTTATTACCCTGATCCTGCATAGGGTTACTGATGCAGATAACTCTCTTAAACTAACTGTCTTTTGTATCAAAATGTACAGAAGACTAGCAGTCTAACTTTTTAATGGCATAATAACTTAGTCTAAGCAATACCTTTCAAAGACTTGAGACCTATAAGAAGACTAAAAATTAAATAAATGTGCTGCTATTTAGAGGAGATTAGCTCTCCTACCGAATGCATATGCATGGTGTCACATTTGGACTAGCATGAAATTTAAGCTTGTGGAGTTACTGATAATGTTTGCACGGCAGCATAAATAAAGGTTGCGCCCAGCATGGACCATATTGTGCCAGATGTTGTACAAGCACAGCATAAATGTCTACCCCTCCCTGAAAAGTTTGGCTGGCTTCCAACAAACTGACTGCAAGATAGCTACGTAATACCCCCGCACAAAGAAATAATAGTCTAACAACAATCTCAAACAAGAGATTCTGTCAGCAAACTCGGTTATGCTTTGCTGCGACTGACGTAGGCAATGGCATGATCTTTTAAGATAAACAGTGGGATTCCCAGTATAGCTATGGGTTGGGAGGAGCCAGCACGTGAATTGCTTAGATCAGTCCCCCAGCATACAGAGCCTTGTGGGAGAGAAGTCGAGGGGCCTGGATTCACTGCTTTCGTGACTGCCTTTCCCAGTTGTCATTCAATTGCGCTGGTCTGAAAGCCTGGCTTCAAGCTTAAAACAAATATTAATTTGAGCCCCAAGTTCCCTGCCATCATTCTGCCTTCCAGATTGTGTGACTAGAGAGCTAGATGTATTCTGCAGTACAGCTAGTATACATCATTTCTTAGAAGCAGAAATGCTGAACGTATAAATAGTAATCAGGATGATTCAGACATCAAGGATAGCACCAGGTCAGAGTTAGGGGTGAAAAACAGCTTTGCTTTGCTTTTTTCTAAAACTGCTTTGTCAGAACTAGTGCATAATTTGGAAAAACAACAGAGAAGATGGTATGTTGTGGACCTCAAGTTACTCTATTTGGCAACAAAGAGTAACAAGTTGTGGTTTTTTTTGTTGTGGGTTTTATGGGTTTGGGGTTTTTTTTTGCTTTTCCCTACATAAACTATTTAAAAAAAGCATATTCTTTTCCAGATGGAATTTATTACATATGAGGAGTTGTGGTTTTAGTGACAGTTTAGACATTGATACATTTAATAGAATATATTTTCCCTTTAATAAGTGCTTTGATGTAGCAAATATGTTCTTAACGTTCTGTGTATACATTTTCATTATAACATCTTTGCAGTTATCTGGGAGATTAAAGGCTGCAGCTCTGCACAATTTCTGCCAAAAAGAAGAGGTGCTTTCTTACTGAGTCCTTGTAGACTGGTCCACAGTGTTTGGTGGATTCTGCTTTCAACTGATCACATTTGCAAATCCTCAAATTCAGTGTAGTTTTTTTCTTACATAGTCTTAATTGCCATTCTGTCTTTAGCATTGCAGTGGTTCTGCATTTTTATGAGTCACTGTAGCCACAGCAGGGCCCCATGTTAAAAGAGTATTCACACTACAGCGTTAGCCGAGACTGTAAGAAATCAGCAGGTCCCTGCCGTTAGCACACGCAGATGTGTCTACGGGCAATGACCACATATTTAGAATCTGGTATCCCAGAGTTGTCTGCGTGATGGTTCCTGCATCAGTGCAAATCATTTAACTGCAGCAAAGATACGTGTTTTACCAAAGGCATTGTAGTCTCTGCCTTGCTGCCTGCAATCACCCGCTCATTGACCATGAGCCAGCAATGCGCCCTTGTGACCCAGAAGGCCAATGGTATCCTGGGGTGCATTAAAAAGAGTGTGGCCAGCAGGTCGTGGGAGGTTATCCTCCCCCTCTGCTCTGCCCTGGTGAGGCCACATCTGGAGTGCTGTTCCCAGTTCAAGAAAGACAGGGAACTACTGGAGAGAGTCCAGTGGAGGGCTACAAAGATGATCAAGGGACTGGAGCACCTCTCTTATGAGGAAGGGCTGAGAGACCTGGGTCTGTTTTAGCCTGGAGAAGAGAAGACTGAGAGGGAATCTCATCAATGCTTATAAATATCTAAAGGGCAGGTGTCAAGAGGATGGGGCCAGACTCTTTTCAGTGCTGCCCAGTGACAGGACAAGGGGTAACGGGCACAAACTGGAACACAGGAAATTGCATCTGAAATTACATCTGAACATGAGGCAAAACTTCTTTACCCTGAGGGTGACAGAGCCCTGGAACAGGCTGCCCAGAGAGGTTGTAGAGTCTCCTTCTCTGGAGATATTCAAAACCCACCTGGACGTGATCCTGTACAACCTGCTGTAGGTGAACTTGCTTTAGCGGGGGGGTGTACTAGATGATCTCCAGAGGTCCCTTCCAACTCCCTACCATTCTGTGATTCTGTGATTTACAGGCCACAGCAACCACTGAACTCTTTTCCAAGGGACGTTTAAGAAGCTTGACAAGCAGACCTTGTAGGAAAATGGGATCTTCTTAAAACCAGGAGAAGCTATACCTGCTTTTGTCAGATATGTTTAAAGAACTACTGTACATGCTCAGTGAATTTCTTGGGAAAACCTAAGCATCATATGGGAATTAAAGGATCGTAACAGAAGAGATGATTACATATTTCTGTTTGGCTTGGCTTGATTTCCAGTATGAATAAATTCCACAAGCCAAAATTTAGAAACAGGTTATGGTTTGGGCCTGGGTAGATAAAAGGCACAGAAGTAGCAAGTCTGAAATCCTTTCAAAAAAACATAAAGTCTGCTGTTTCAAAACCAACAACTAGCACAAACAGGAATTAGTAGGCTGGCTGTGACATGACTGGTGGAGGGTTCTAGTACTGTTCTTTGGTAGACTAGCAAATTATTGAAAATACTAACATTTTCTTAATATTAGACATGTAATACTTTTAAGAGAGATTCTGCTCATTTCCACTTAGGTCTCTTTCAAGTTCTCTTCAAGAATATTTGCAGATAAGTTTTCAGATTTATTTCTATGGTGTTCTTCTACATTTTAAAAACTTCAGCAAAATGGAACTTATCATTATCTAGCTATTCTAAAATCATAAAATTTTCAGTTAAATCATGTTATTAATGACTTTACTTTTAGCTTAGATGATTTAGTATAATGGGTATGGAGGATATTGCAAGGGACAGGGATTGTTATGTTCAAATAGTATATGAAGAGGAAGTGGAACTGCCCTCACTGAAGTTCTTTTAAATGGGCTTTTCATGTTCAGTGTTATAGGTTCTACGTCTGTCTACCTTGCTGGGGAAATCATGTTATACTCTATTTTTTCTTTACCTCTAAATAAAGCTATTTCCTATCTAAATAGATGAATTTCACTAGTAAAGCGCTGTGGTAACAACGTATTATGACAAAATTTACTAATGGTAACATAGGAATGCAATCACAAAACTCCTCATACCTTACTAATATAGCCGTTAACACCTGCTTGTTTTCCCTGCAGAATTTTTCCGAGAACTTCTGGAGAATGCAGAAAGATCCTTAAATGACATGTTTGTCCGGACATATGGCATGCTGTACATGCAGAACTCGGAGGTGTTCCAGGACCTCTTCACAGAGCTGAAGCGGTATTACACAGGAGGCAACGTGAACTTGGAGGAAATGCTGAACGATTTCTGGGCTCGGCTGCTGGAGCGGATGTTCCAGCTCATAAACCCCCAGTACCATTTCACTGAGGACTACTTGGAGTGTGTAAGCAAGTACACAGACCAGCTGAAGCCATTTGGAGATGTACCCAGGAAGCTGAAGGTTCAAGTGACTAGAGCGTTCATTGCTGCACGGACCTTTGTTCAGGGGCTGACAGTAGGCAGAGAGGTTGCAAACAGAGTATCCAAGGTAATCTAAAATCAGGGGTTTCTTAAGCTTGAATTTGTTTCAAACTTGCTAGAAATTTGTTTGTGCACTTTTTTTTTTTTTTAATATGCAGGGGGGGTTGGTTGATTGGTTGTTTTTTAAGTCTGCTGGTATACCCATCCAAAGTTTATAAATAGGGGCAACAGTTGTTTTTAATTCCTTCTGGACATATTAAGGGAATACTGACTGGAAAGTATTTCTCTTTGCTTAGGACACAATGAAATACCAATATACATCAATGTTATAGCACGGTAGCGATTGTCATTCGTAATTAAAAACTGGTTACATATATAAAAGATGACGATTATGATCAGAATTTAAATGTTTCAAGCAAATTTATGCTGCTGTTCGTTAGGGCAGTACAGCCCTCACAGCGTTCATTCATCATGCAACTGGGTGATGGATTTTGTTAGAAATGTCTAGTCATGTTTTTGATGAGAAAATAGATGAATAGTGACACCTCTAGAGCTTGAGCTTTCCCACAGGACAGTTTGACTCACATTTATTTTAGTTTTAATTATTTATCTATGAAAATATTTATGACGATTATAATCCTTGAGGGCTTCACTTAATTAAAGCTATGTAAAAAAACCACACACAAAAACAAGCCATCTGGGCACCAGAAATGTGTCTGAATGACTTTCCCTTACACAGCGTTTCAAACTCAGGTGTATTTTTCTGAATTGCTTTTTCCAACTAAATACTTGTTCTGTGATCTGGCTATTTCACAGTCCTAGTCTGTAGTTTATGTGGACCTTAATTCTATTCTGAATTCTGAAGTGCTCTGGTGAGATCCACTATGAAATGCCCAAATACTCACTTCTGGACAATAAGTGCATGCATGATTTTGATACTTGTCCCTCGCAATAGTTCCTGCATTTGCAAGCTTAAACCATCCCCCTTCATTAAGAGGACTGGCTCTATTGCTTCATTTAAACCACAGCCAGAAGTGAGGTAGAGGTACAGCTGATACTTTGTACAGTAGACTGCAATTCACACGCACAGCAAGATGAAGCTTCTAAACTTCTCTTATCCTGTATGATGTGATGTTTTGCAATTACAAATTCAGAAGCCATGAAGCCAGAGGGGTAGTCAACAAGTGAGAGCCTGATTTTATGCCTAAGAGACTGCATGGGAGGAAAGCGTTATTTTACACTTCAAAAGTCAGTGAATTAAATACATGATCCTGGCTCCCCAGCTAGAACCAAGGTCTCTTCCTCCCAAGCGCCTTCCTGGTCTATGGAGATGCCTTCCCCTTTTTGGCTGGCACTGTCAATTCCTGCAGTCCTTTCTGGCAAGGCATTGGCATGAAGTCCCAGCCCTCCTGGTCTGGTTGGGGGCAGATACAGCTGTTTAGCCTCTGAGCGTGCAGAACGCACACATTTGCAGCCCCAGTTTTCCTCTGAAGAGGGGTGATGTCCCCGTGGGTCAGGTTTTAAGTGAAAGTGCTGGGCTCTGATGTCACTTGTCAATAGGCATTAGGTTTTGCTGCATCGGATAGATCAGACTGCAGGGAGTAAGCTATGTAATTCATGTAACAGATGTGTAATTTGTGAATCATGAACAGATTAAGGTATGCATTGTCTGCTGCTTTCCCTGTGTATGTACATGAATGTACAGAATGTGGAGGTGTCTCCCCTCTCTCATCCCCAGGAAATGTTTTCTACTCACCCACTGGGGTTTTGGCACGTAAGCCCTTTCAATAGGGCTTATCACAAGATCGCTAAATGATCCTATGATCCTATAATGAGAACTGCTAGCTCAGTAATCATAAAGTGAGCCTTTTTGTAGTGTCACTTGATAACGATAGCTCAATAATGCTTCTGTTTTTTTCTTTTAACATGAAAGCAACACTTTAAAATCTTTAAAAGTGCTTGATGATTGGTGCAAGATACAATACAAGTTCTTTGCTTTATATATACTAAATAGTGGTACTCTATTAGACTACACTTAGAATACTGTGTTCAGGTTTGGGCCCTTCCCACACAAGAATGACATTGACAAACTGAAGTGAGTTCAGTGGAGGCCACCAGCATGGTCAGGACCAGAGTACTTGCCCTGCAAGGAGAGGCTGTGGGACTGAGTCTTGTTCAGCCTGGGGAAGAGATGACTTCAGGGGCATCTAGCAGCAGCTCCTGGTGCCTGTAGGGAGGTCATCAAGGAGATGCAGCAAAGCTCTTCACAGTGGAGCATGGTGGGATATAAAGGGAATGAGCTGAAACAAGCACCAGTTCAGACTGGATATAAGGAGAAGCTTCACCACAAGGATGATCAAGCAGTGGATCAGGTGCCCAGAGAGCCTGCGCAGGCTCTATCCATGGAGGTCCTGGTTGTACAAAGCCCTTTGAGATGACCAGGTCATGCTAGTCTGTGTTCAGAGCTGACACTGCTTTGAGAAGCAGGTTGGACTGGAGATCTCCTGAGCACCCTTCCCACTCGAATTATCCTACGTGCCTATTAAAAGATTAATGAAATTAAAATTTTTACTGAAATGTAGTATATGCTTTGATTGCAAGACTGACTTTGGTATCAAAATCTCAGTGGCTGTATTCATACCCACAGCAAATGGTAAACAATTGCTGGTTTTAGGGACTTTGTGTCATATGCAACCTGCTGAGGCAGATGCGAAGAACCCCAAGTGACACCAAATGTTCAAGATCAATAAATATCCTGTGGAAAGGCCATGATTACTCTGAGATCCAAGTTTTCGTGATCATATCATAACTGTGGATTTTTATGCTGGTCTATCTACTGTAGAAAATGACAAATCCTTTTCTTTAAACATAATTTTAAAAGACTGCAACCATTCTTTAGACTTAGCACATAACTTTGCAACCAAAAAGAGAGGCAGGTAAATATTTTTTGTTGCTGTTTTGGAAGTCATCCAGATTCAGCACAGATTTCATTTTCATTGTACTCTAATATTGAGAGATTCTGTGATAAGAATGCCACATTTGGGTAAGTCAAGAGAAATGAAAAAAGAGAAAATGAAAAGAGGAACTGTTGCAGTTTTTCTACAGAAATCTTTGTCCATTGTCTGCACTGGCTGGGAACAGAGGGGGATCTCCTAGCTGCAATATCACAAGCTAAAAATATTTTTTGCTTTCTATTTGTGGACTGTTATCTCACTGAACTGCCACTGTCAAAGGCCACACAGAAAAAAGTTGAACCTACACAGAAAAAAGTTGAGCCTATACCTTAAACACCATGAGAAAGAGATTTATTAATGAGAAAGTTGGTAACAACATCTACTTTGGGCCTTTAATTTACTTTCTCAGCTTCTTCTGGCCTGTTTCTGTAAAGGAGTTGGTGGGTCACACATTCAGAAGGATTTGTTCCCTATCTAATGTCAGCGATACATCTTTTCTGAAGTTTTCTTTTCAGAGAGGATGTAATGTTGGTACTGACCGAAAATGATACAGTCAGTGTATTCCTTGCAAAAGAGCTATACTCCCCTCTATTTCCGACAAAGTACACACTCAAAATAGGCAACACATTATCATATTTTCCTTATACAATAGTATTTTGCTATTTGCTTGTCAGTGAGATTATAATTCAGATAAGTCCCATTTAGATAAAGGGGGGGGGG
>VYXH01007075.1:458336-469978 GCA_013397275.1 Burhinus bistriatus | reverse complement strand
GGGATTAGGACATGTCTTTTTTTTTTTGTAATTTTTGTAATTTTTCTAGTAGTAGTAGATAGTTTTTCTAATTTTTCCAACAGTAGTTGATTCCATCTACCTGAAGTAGTGCAGTTTTAGTTGAACAGTGTCTTCATAGTCTCAGAGTCCAGTAGTTTAAAGTCCAGTACAGGAGCAGAGCTTCTCACCTGGTATGCTTTCTTAAGCTATAGCTAGTAGATGTTTATGGACTTTCTGAGCTACAAGCTTAGAAATAATTGGTACAATTTTCTACCACCTGTTTTTCTGCTAATTTGTCAGATCCTAAAAACCTGTACAATAGGCTTTTCTGGTTTGTTACCATTTCATGGGGAAACAATGTGCTATTCTTTTCCTTTCCCCCATAAAAATATAACATATTTAAATATCAATGTTTTTAAATGCATTTTCTTTTTCTCAGCTTATTCCTGGAGAAAAACAAAACAAAACAAAACAAAACAAAACAAAACAAAACAAAACAAAACCAAAACAAAACAAAACAAAACAAAACAAAACAACACCAAACAAACCTTCCTGAACAGCTGTGATTTAGTATTTAATGTTAAACTGGAGAAACTACTGAAAATATTTCTGAATTTGCTGCCAGCTGTGATTTCCAATAATGTGATAGAAAAAATGTATGCATATTTTTCATGTTCATCTTTTACTATGTCTGAGCTCTGGATACTTTACAGGAAAATAATGCTAAGTTATTCTCTCTGACTAAATAAAACATTCTCGGTAATCATAATACTCTCTTTGAACTTTCACTGAGTGATGGAAAATGTAAGCAGAAAAAAAAATGGGGAGGATAAAGCAATTAAAATTTAAAAAAGGGAGGGTCTTTATGACTTTCCAGGAGCTTATGATTCCTGAAATACTTTTCCCAAATATATTCATAACTGAATTACAACAGTTATAAAACTTACTGTACCAGAGAATTTTTTTCATTAAATAAGGAAGAGTTCTGGACCAAACATAGAATGTAGAAAATAGAACTAGTTCCTAAGAAAAGATTAAGACTGAAACTGAGGGTATTTCAAAAGGCGGTCTAAATCCCTAACTGGAAGCAAATTTGCCAAAAATACCGTACTAGTTGGTACAGGCAGTACTGTTTCACTATCAGGATGTTAGCCCATTAGGATAGCATTCTACTAAAAGAAAATTTTTTGTGGAAACATTTTCTTTCCATATACTTTTCATTGAAAGTTATAGAAAAACAAGCGAAAACAAAAAAGCACGTTTTTTTTATGTTTCATAAGCATAGCTTCTCAAGCCCGACGTGCCAATTTTGTGTTTTAACCTGGGTAAATTCACACTGAGAACATATGTGTTTAGTTGAAAATCACAAATAATGAAGTATGACTGGTCAGTCCTATCCAAAAGCACACTCATTAGCCAGCTGTCATTAACCCACTGCTGCTCAGAGCTCTAATTTAATCCCGGGCAGACAGTTACATCTTCATTGGTTCTTGCACTGAATCTGGCTCTAGGAACACCAAGTGAGTGCCAAGTACTTTTATTTACACAGATCTAGAGTTTTAGTTATTGTTTGCTAGTTTTGCTTTTCTCTAAGTCTGGCTGTTTTGTGAGGGTTTTTTTTCCTGAATTTGACCACTTTCTTCCCATTAAATACTGGGATAAGGACAAGAAAAATTGTTCTTTTTTTGACTTTGCCTTTCACACTTGCAAATTCACGCGACTGGCAATGAAAGTAGTTTTTATACCAGAAGTAAAGTGAAGCTTAGCTCAGGGGCATCATTAGGAGCAGTTAGTGATTTTGTTAGTGGCATAAACATCAAAGATTTGTGACCCAGCCACTAAGAACTTATTTCATTAATGCATTTAAATATTAATTATCATTTATTGCAAAATAAAAAAGGCTGTTACAATACTTTCCTCATTGTGTGGCATAGGCTATAAGTCTCCCTCTTTTTAAACCAATTAAAACCATTCTTCCTCTAAATATTATTAAATTATGTTAATATCAGACTTCTTATTAGGAATCTGGTGATATATGGGTAAAGTGAAACAAATTCAGTAATACAATTATAAGGTTAAACCTAAGATTAGTAGTGAAAAGCAGTCTCTAGTAATTGCCTGTGATTACTTCTACTCACAGAATGCCAGGCCACTGCTTTTCTAATATGCTGAATCAATATTCTTACAAACTCTACTTTTCATGGTTTATAAATAAACATTCAACAGTTTGTGAGAGCCATAAATAAAGGTCAATATTGAATGTCACACTGATTCAGAATGTAATTATTGCAGGGAGGGGGGGAGAAATATGACATGCTGATAAGTCAGGTAATTAAAAGCCAAAACGAATAGTACTTTAATGCTGGAAAATGTGATTTGCGGGGTGTGACAGATAAAGAGCTACGTGACCTGTGTATTTTAACTTCATCGGCTGAAGAGATTTGGCTTGTTAAAGTCACAGAGGGAAAGGACATCTAAAAAGGACTATGGTTTTCACTAAACTTTAACCCTTAGTTCAAATTGTTAGTTTATGAACAGCACAGCTGAGCAAGCATAGCTTTTATGATTGCTTCTGTGCCTATCGTTTTAAGGTTTTTTCCGCCATTCGTTCCTTGAGTTTTAATTGAGTTCATATATCTTTCCAAGAACAAGATTATTCCATGCCATGAATGGGCCACATTCTTTTTTCCTCTTCCTGTCCCTCGGTGTTCCTCAGGCGGGGAGTCCAGGGGTTATCCAGCCAGGGGAGTTTCAGGGCTCAGAGATGTCTGTGGCACCGAAGTAAGAGTGAGGGGTGTCTACACTGGAGTGCTTTGTGGGAAGTATCCTTTGAATTGAGGTTCTCCAGCTATGCAGGAAAGAAAAGGGACATAAACTGATCCAGTTAATTTGCAGGCACTTCATGGGAAAATAAATCAGATGCCTTCCAGATATCCCAGACTTACTGCAGTTGCACTGATCTATTTTCTGCTTTGTGTGCACTGGAACATCAGATGTCCCACAAGAGCAGCTCAGGAGAAAAGGCTTAAAATGAAACAGCGACTCCAACAAAAGGAAAACGGAGGTAGGAGGTCTGCAAAAGCTGTGGTCCATGTCCTATCTATTAGAGTTGTCTGGTATAATCCAGCCCAGCCACTCCATTTCTTAGGTCCTTAAATTTCATTCATTGTACTGACCTTA
This sequence comes from Burhinus bistriatus, assembly GCA_013397275.1. Taxonomy (NCBI): domain Eukaryota; kingdom Metazoa; phylum Chordata; class Aves; order Charadriiformes; family Burhinidae; genus Burhinus; species Burhinus bistriatus. The sequence continues at coordinate 466,798 of VYXH01007075.1, read as the reverse complement.
ATAACCTGAGTTTAACTGAGTCATACTGCTCAGTAAGACATTGTCTTGCTCGGTATCCCTTTAGGTCTGCCAGCCTGGTTTATTCCTGCTGTGTACCACTTCACATCTCAAAATTTGCAGTAGTCCTGTCTTCCTGAATTCTTTGTAGCATTCATGAGCAAGGATCTTCTGATTACAGTGCTTTTGCTTAGTTTGTGCTTTTTTTTAAATGCCTGTGGCACAGAAAATACCTTTTAGTTCAGCTTTACATGAAAGATCTACCTATATATTAAGAACCAAAATGGAAGTGTTTTAATTTAACAATGTCATTAAACACCGTCATGACACATTAGAAAAATAATTATTCAAATCAAGATTTTCTTTAGAATTGCTCAAAAGCACTTTTTACACACAATTCGTCAAAGTTTTCATACCAGCTGTATTTCCCACCTCTAAAAGATGTTGATATGGCACCTGCAGAAGCTATGTAAAGAGCAAATTCAGAGGAATTCCTAGAACAAAGGATGTATCCTAATGCATGTCGTGATACACAGACAAGTCATGATAAAAATAATGGTGAAGAAACATAACTCACCTAGGAGCTTGCTGATCCTGCTAGATTTAGACCTTCTCTGTAATTAATCTTACCTGCAGGTTTTACATTTTTGCTGTTTTAGCAGAGGAGAGTAAAAGAAAATTTAGAAGAATCAAATGGAAATAGGAAGGAGATTAAGAAGTCTGAAGGTTAAGCAATGCAAGGAGATCTATATGATCTTGTAACATGCTGAATTTTTAGAATGACTCTTTTTAGAGATTGTCTTCATCTTGTTTCGAAGGGGGCCTATGGAAGCACTGTTTTCCTGTCACCATTTGGTAAAAGCAATTTGTTTTATTTCTCATGTGAGCCACAAGCACAAAAACTAATAGGTTCTTCTGCCTTCAGGTTTCTACAGAAAACATTAGTCAAGGAAATATCCGAGTTGCATAAAACTTATCAGAAATACTAACTGGAATTTAAATGCATATCTGCTTAAGTGTTACAGTCAACAAAGTCATCAGCAACACATTGAAAAAGTCAAATTTCTTTGAGACTTTAAAATAATGAAATCTGAAATCAGTGATGTGGATCTAAGTTAAATTCTCAGTTATTCAGAGGTTAGTGACAGTTGGCTTCATTGTCTGCTTAAGTCTTGCATCTCAAAATAGATCTCAAAAAAAAGAGATGATATGAACATAGGAATATAAAATGAAACATTTCATTGTCAGGAAAATAACAGTTCTGGTCATCTGTAAAATTTTAAACTTATCCTCATCCTCCAGTGGCTGCTTCTTATGGGATTTTTTTATGCCACAAGCTTGCCGAGTTTTTTCCTAATCTTTTCTGAAGAGAAAATGTTGGGTTTTTTTCAGTTCGCATGTCTAAGGCCATCGTTGCTCTTTCTTCTTCTCTTTTCCTCCTTTTTCTTTTTTTTTTTTTTTTTTTTTTTTAAATCCCTTAGGAAGAATTCATTTCTTGAGTAAAAACTAAATGTACCAGACAAAACAATGGAAAAGGAGAGCTTTGAATAACATTAGGAGGATTTAGTTGACCTCAGCCATACACATCTGTAACCATTACATGGTCAAGAGCAGCGTATAGAGAGAGGATTTCAGTACAAGAAGTGCCTGCTAGTCCTTCACAATGGTTTGCTATCCTTTGGCAGCTGGCGTACAAGATTTTGCCTTTCCCCAGCACTTCAGCGCAGTTTTAGCCTGCGAACAACTTCCCCATTCTTGAAAATGTTTTGGTTTTTTTTAAACCACCAGAGATGTTTTGATGTTCAGGTCTGTCCTGGTATTGTGCAAGTTTGACTTCTGGTCTTTGATTTCAGAATGTTTATCAATTTTGCATGAATGCACCACTGGAGAAATTACTGGATTTATTCAGGAAGCATGTACAGACTCCCCACTTCACCCCTGCTGACGTGATTTTCAGTATCACCCAGCAACAGAATTGAATTGCATCTACACTTGCCTTTTGTACTTTTCATCCCATGGTACTTTCATTCATGTCCATATGTTGGCATTATCTGTGGATCCAAAAGTGAGTGTGTATAAGGCAAAATCTGGCAAACTGACAAAGCTAAGCAGGGATAATACACTTAATTCGCGTTTCCTGAGTAAGTGCTCTGCATGCTGAGTTGTTATGCCAAAGCATCAGCGGTTCTTTCCCCAACAGAAGACACTGATCTAATTGTTCTATTTTAAATGGAGGTTTTATGCATCCGGTTGGTAGAGGGAAGCCTGAGCTGCCAAAGATATGGATCTGAATTTCAGAAAAGTAGCCTTCAGTGTTCAAGTACAAGAAAGAGAGAAATTACCAGCTGCATTCTTATCTTCAGCAATTTGCAGAAGAGTACTGCCGCTCCCTGTGATGTTACGGCACACTGTGGTGGCTGTTATGAACCCTGTTTTTCAAACATGACCCAAAACAAGTGAATGCATATGGATCTAAGCACTTGGTCTTCTCTGTCTGGGGAATGCAATAATTGACCAGCTTTGGTCTGTGGCATCTAAGCTGTATGAACTCAAACCAGCTCAGCCCTAGGAGCCCTGGAAACATAAGGAAGTCTCTCAGCTCAAGCACCATCTTCTTTTAGCTCTATGGTCTTTAGTGTTGACAGAACAGGGAATTAGATTGGAGCAAGTCTGACTTAATTCTTACCCTTATAGATGTGGCCATCAGTGCCCATCTCTCCCCTTTCACTATGCTGGAAACCAAACTCGTATTAGATGATAAACTCCTCCTTGTGAACTCCACACCCAAAATTGGTAGCCTCTTGTCACGTTTGCAATTTTCCCTGTCAGACTGCTATGTTCTTTTCGGATCTGACCACAATGCCTTTTGTACTTGCCTGTTTCCCAGTGGAAGAGGGAACTGTTAGAGGCATTTATGCATCTAATTTCTTCAAGCTAAATCTATTATTTTGTTGTTGTTGGCTTCACCTGATTATATTAATATTAGAATGTCAGTAAATTCATTGTTTATTTGAAACAACAATTTAATTTTGTACACTAGTGTGCAAAGGATAGCCTGAATGAAAAAAAAACAACCAACAGTTTTCTTCCAATCTAAGCATTAGTTTTGAATTTACACTGACATTTTCTTTGGATAGGATGGCTATTTTAACAGCTAGTTTGAAATCCAGCACAAAGACAGCTCAAGACTCACTGCAGCCTTTAGTCTTGGAGATCTTAAGGTAAACTTCAAGGGAGTAATGTGCTACCACATAGAGCATGGGAAGACAGAACCGAAAGATATTCAGAAAGCCCCTGGCAACCTATCCATCCTGGCAACCTATCCATCATGCATAAGATGTAGTTTTGTAGGAAATATAAGCACTTCTGTATCTTTCATCATCACACATCTGTTTCTAAAGAACAGTGCACATCTGCTTTTCAAGAAAAACATATAGAAACCAGACCGCAGGACAAACTGCTGTCAGAAACTTCCACGCTGATGCTCAAAACTGAAGTTCTTTTGGGAACCCTCAGGATGTTTCCTGGCCATAAGTATGAGGTTAAAGAAATCTCTTAATTCAATATAACTTTTTTATTGTTACATAATTCATTGAATGTAGCATTCAGCATTTAGAAGTGAGACAGAATATACCAACTGGAAATGAATTCAGTTCAGGTTTTCACTTAAATCAGAGTTAAAATTTTCGGTGAAGAATGTTTGCACATTAATTTATGCTCTGGAGTCTCCAAAGCTAACAGAGGAAGCTGGCTGCCAATCTTTACTACTATATATTTACTTTTTCTTCCATTTTATTTTACAGTCTTCTATATAAAATTACAGGAATATTTTAAAAGTTACAAAAATTTGAAAAAATAATTTATACGATAAAGTTTATTAAAAATAAAAAAAGGACGGGGGGGGGAGCGTGGAGCAGGAGAGATAAATACTAAACCCAAAATGGCTTGACTGTCTTATTTTTACCCTGGCCCCAAAGAAAACAACCAATGATCGTATCTTATTTTCAGTCTGATCCTCCAAAACTGCTTCTAAGAGAAACGTCTTCCAGATTTAGCCTGGTACCGAAGCACTGTGAATGTACGTATATCAGTACAGTGCATATTTTTATATATAAATATCAATCCTCTACTTAAGATTCAGTCTGTGCCTCCCTCTCCCTCCTCCTACTTTCCCTCTTGAATCAGCAAAAAGTACCTTAGCCATTGACTTCAATCTGAACTTGATTAGGGTCTGATTGTTCAGATCTGTATAAAATCAGGTAGAAAAAGTTTATTAAAGCAAAGACCTTTACAGGGAGACTGAAGAACTTACTGATGGAAACTTATTGCTGAGAAAATCTGGGTGGAATAACAGATTTTCAGTCAAGAAATGACCATTTAAAGGCATAAGAACAGCACTACGAGTTAACATAGGTAAAATGTTTATAGACTATCAGTATATGTAGCTAAATTCACATAAAATCATCAGTGAGATTTTACCCATGTGATTTAGTTTAAATGCACTGTAAAAGTTTAATACATTTCTGAAGCGCATAGCATCACCTGCCACCAGAGACATCTTCCAAACTGGGGAGCACAGTATCTGCAGCCCCTAAGGGTAACTCCTGTGCCCGGTGGAAATTAATTACAAAAAAGAAAAGCAGAAGAGGTTACATACATGAAAAAGAACATGAACAAAATTCACTTCTCTAACTGACTTGGTAAATTCTTGCTCACTCTAGTGAGTGAGCTGGCTGCCAGGGTTGTTTGCTACCTGAGGCTACATGTACATGCACAACATGTACACAAAGCACTGAAAAGGGCATATCTATGAAAATGGATTGAGACCCATCATCTTCTTTTTATCCATCCATTATTTATTTGTAAGAAATTTTTTTCTCTCTGAGATAAAATGTTCTGTGAGGCATTTTTTGAACAGTAACGATAGAGTGACAACACAAAACACTATTCAAAAGTGGTGTTGGAAGAGAAAGCTCTGCTAGAGACTGGACTTTTTAAAGTTTTGAACATTTCTCTTTTATCATCCCATCTGCAGAGATTCGGTGCTACAAGGACGTTCCCTTAGGCAATATCAATACGGTGTGGAGGTTTATGAGCCAAGATACACATCAAAAAGAATTTTAATAAGCCTTGACAGATATATTGTATTAATAGTGCTGATGTAGTGAGGTAGGACCTATGCAGTGGGATGTGTAAAACACTAAGGTATTCTTACTGCTGGCTAAGATATGATATAGAACAGACTGTCACTTGGTGGAAGAAAGAAATATGTTAACTAAATTTATTGAATTATTTTCTTTTTTCACGATCAAAATTTTGCTCCTTAGTATGAGGAGTAAGTACCTATCAAGGAAAGATTAGATGTCCATAAAGTGAATGACCTTACTGCTTAATCAAGTGACAATCCACTTCAACAGTTTTTTTCTCTTGTCCTGTCTTCACACTCGCTCATGTGCATGCGCACACGCAGACACACGTGCAGATACACAGAGTGCCATGTTGGCAACGAAAGTATTTGGAGAACTCATTGTGGTGTATGAAAGGTGAGTTGGACTGTCTTCCTTCACACAAATTAATAGTTATTAAGTTCCACTCACCTGTGTTTATGCTCAAATACATTTCAGCATACAAAAAGAAAGAGAGGACTAGAGTGTGTATATGCATATGGGCACACAATCTAACTGCAGGTAATAGCATACAAATTTTGCTTTTTGCGATTGTAATGACTACATGTTGTTACTATCCCATGGATGTTTATTGTACGGCAGGGGAGTGACTTGTGGCGGTGCAGGCAGCGGAGTGGCTCATGGAATTTAAGTAGCAGCAGCGCATGTTACACGATATCCACTCCTGCACTGATGTTTAATAAAAAAAACAGCCCTGCAACACATTCAGGAAAACCAACAACAAAGTCATGATTTTATGAAAGTAACATTCCATTTCGAAGCAGCCCAAAAGGTTTCCATCCCTTCGCTCTGATGGTGTCACTTTAGTATAGGCATTAAAGGGCGAAGTAAACTTTCCTCAGGTAAAACCGAAAGTGTAATTAGTAACAGAATCCATCATGGGATGCCCGAGATATGCAGGTAGAACTGTTGTCCCAGTAATCACATTACACATCTGAATTTCTAACCACACCAAAATAGCATGTTTAAACCACCACATACAAACGCAAAGAGCANCTGACCAACAGGGTATTCCATCTCATCTGCCTCATGCTCAGTATAAAAGCTGAGGGATCAAAGGTTCAGCTCTCTTTCTTCAGTGGCAGGCATCTGAGGAGGACTCTGCCTGTTCGTCTGCCTTTGAACCCAATCTTGAATTCAGATCTGGAATCCAGTTCCTGTTTGTCACTGAATCCAGTCTGGGACTTCCCCAGTGCCTGCTGGTAACATGATTGTCATCCCGGGAGCTTGATACGGTTTTGTATATATTTCATTATTTTATTTTTATTTTATTATTAATATTTCATTGAAGTAGTTTAGTTCCTTCTAAACTCATAAGTTTCTCTTTTTATTTCTCTCTCTCCTGCCTCCCTTTGAAGCAGGGCAGGAGAGAGAAAATATCTGTCGTTCTGCCTGGTTGGGCCAATTTGGCTCAAACCACAACAATGAGTTTAGAAGGAACTAAACTACTGTAATGAAAATATTAGTAATAAAATAAAAAGAAAATAATGAAATATATACAAAACCAGTATCGAGCTCCTGGGATAACAGTCACGTCACTAGCAGGCACTGGGGAAGTCCCAGTCTGGACTCAGTGGCGATCGGGAGCTGGCTTCCGGATTAGGATTCAGGAATGCACAGATCAGGGTCAAAGGCAGACAAACAGACAGAGTCCTCTTTGGACACCGGCCACTGAAGAAAGAGGGCTGACCCTTTGATCCCTCAGCTTTTATACTGAGCATGAGGCAGATGGGATGGAATACCCTGTTGGTCAGTTTTGGGTCACCTGTCCTGTCTGCTCCTCCCCGCAGGTGTGACCCCTCTACGCTTTTCTGCTTCCGACCCTCCAACGGGGCAAATACCAAAGTTGGCTGGCCTTGGGTGTTATAGCAATAAGTATAAGCAGGAGCCTTTCTGCACACCATTCTTCGGTATAAACTATAAACATCGGTCTTATCACTCTCAGAACAAAGAGTTTCTGCACAATACGCTATTAATTTCAGCAGTTAGAAGAGGCTTAGCTAAAACACAAAATTACTGAACAGAAAATTGGTTCTGTTTCACCTCAAACCAGGAGAATGTGATATGTTTGTACACAGATCACAGAAAGCACTCTTTGGTCCAGTATCTTTGAAGGCAATCTGAATACAGAGGAAAACATTCAGTCAACAAGTACAGAAAATTACTTTCGGTTTTCTGTACCATGTAGATTTAACTTTTGTAGCTTTAGTGTTGCCTTTTTGGGTCAAAGCTGAAGCAATGCTGAGAGTTACATTTTCTTGCTCATTTTTATCAGTAAGTAAGAACTCGAGTCTGCTATACTGTCAAGTTGGCATCCTTTGAAAAGTGAGAATAAACAAGTGCATTCTAACGGAGCCATTTTTCACTAATATGCTTTTACCTACATGTATTTGCAGCATGATCCAAAAAGCTTCAGAAGTAAAATGTTTCCTAAAAGCTCTAAGATACTCAAATATAATGCTATGTTTAACATGAAAGTGGCAAATGGACAGGCGTGAAAAGAATGGAAGTTTTGACAGATGAAAATTCTTAGAAACGTGTTTATTAGCAAGAAGAGTTAAGGTCTTATAGTGTAGAGAATATTAAATGAGTTGAGAAGTTGCTAAGAAGCAGAATGCGTGTGTGGAAAAAGTAGAGGAAAGGTGTTCTTGGAAGCTAAGATCAAGAGTGATACTTGACAAGAAATTTATATTGCCTAGGATAGGCACTTATCTGAGGTAAATAAGTTAAAAATAAAGTGGCCTGATGCTGTTTGTGCAACCCCTGGATAAAAATAGGCACCTCTATGGGGAATTCACATCTTGTGCAGGTTGAATCATGTTCTAGAGCTGACAGACTCTCTCCAGCAAAGGAGAAGAAACAGAGATATCCAATAGTGGCCGTTCAATGCATAGACCAGCCTTTAACTTGTCCAAGGTAAAACTGCCTGATAATGTGGACATCCCATGAACTTAATGAAACTTCCTCTACACTCAAAGATGGGAATTACCTAAGGTGTTCTTGCCAACATTTGTAATAAAAGTCTTACAATCTTTTCTTTCCTCTTTGCTCAACTGCAGAAAACACACCTCTGCATTTTGCTTGTAATATTTAAATTTTTTAAAATGAACTTCTAGTTCACATTTTTAGATGGCTGTTTAAGTTGATATTTATTTATCATCACTAGGATTTCATTAGAGAAGTCAAACATAGTGATGATGCACTCCTTAAGAGCCCAGAAGGTTACTTTTTGCCTCCCACATAGATCTATAACAGTTGCTTTTTAAAAAAAAAAAAAAA